>VDFB02000015.1:221915318-221997248 GCA_007258455.2 Sequoia sempervirens | reverse complement strand
GCCAAGAAACTACTCAGGATGGGGTATTATTGGCCCACAATAGAAAGAGAAGCACATTATCATGCCATAAAGTGTCTACAATGTCAGCAGCATGGGGACCTCATCCATGCTCTAGCTCAAGAGCTTCATCCTATCATCACACCATGGCACTTTTTGTAGTGGGGACTTGATCTCATTG
The DNA here is from genome assembly GCA_007258455.2 of Sequoia sempervirens. Classification (NCBI taxonomy): domain Eukaryota; kingdom Viridiplantae; phylum Streptophyta; class Pinopsida; order Cupressales; family Cupressaceae; genus Sequoia; species Sequoia sempervirens. The sequence goes on along the minus strand of VDFB02000015.1, from coordinate 221,997,070 downwards.
GAAAAATCATGCCCACTTCATCTAACAACCACAAATTCATCATAACTGCAATGAAGTACTTTACTAAATGGGTGGAGGCCATACCCATGGCGTACATAACTAGGAAGTAGATTTATAAGTTCATCCTGAACTATCTCATTTTCTGATATGGTGTTCCACAATCCATTATCTTAGATAATGGGACACCATTCAAAAATCAGGTGGTTCGTGACTTATGCAAAAAATTCAAAATCCAACAGTGCTTCTCCACCACATACTATCCCTAAGGCAATGGCCAAGCAGAAGCTACAAACAAAACCATTTTGAAAATACTCAAGAAAAAAATCAATGATCGAGGTCATGACTAGCATTTATAGCTTAATCCCACCCTCTGGGCCTATCGAACTAGTATCTGCACACCCACGGCACCACCCCTTTTTCCCTGGTCTACAAATCAGAAGTAGTACTCCCCATTGAGATCGAGATCCCATCACTTAGAATATCACTGCAAAACCTCATCATAAATGAAGAATACTAAGTATCAAGATTGAATGAGTTGGAGCTACTATATTAGCAATGTATAGATGCTTTGAATCATTTTCAATTCTATCAGAATAGACTCAAACAGAGCTACAATAAGAAAATCAAAAGCAAGACTTTCCAATTTGGAGAACTGGTCTTAAAACAAAACCATAAGAATGTCCCAAACCCAAGTAGCAAAGGAAAATTTGAGCTTAATTGGTTGGAACAATTCATTATCACAACAAGTTACAAGTCAGGGGCATATCAGCTATCAACACCCAAAGGGGAACCTATGCAAGAGCCCATGAATACCTCCCACCTCAAAAAGTTTTATGCCTAAATATTTCAAGGTATAGAACCCAAAAATCCAAAAAAATCGAAAAATGTCCTGAAAAAATGGTTACTTCAGTGAAAACCTAGCAAACAGGCATCTTGGTGACAAAAAAAAATAAAAAAAATCAAATAAGCAGAAATCCAAAAAAATAAAAAAAAAGAATCTTAAAAAATAGTAAAGAGAAAAATCATCCTCTAGTGAAAACCACTTTAGTGGCACTTTGGACAAGTACATTGGTGAAAACCCAGAAAACAAGTGCCTTGTGTAAATAAGCACTTTCCATCCACCAAGATCCTTATGGTTTTTTCTGCATCATCCATCCATTACGTTTCCACCATCCATCCACTTGCATCTGCACCATAGCTTGGTCCTGTTTTCGTATCATGTTCCCTCCTAGTACTACTTGGCCCATCCTCAAGGTTAGTTTGTCCTGCCTTTATCAGAGTAGTCTATTTCATCACAATGGGGGAATGTCATCATTGGATTGGATTCATGTATATTCTTAAAGTCCTAAATATAAAAAAAACCAAAAATTGTCAAAAATTATCAAAAGCTAAAAACAGAGCCATCTTATCGAACTACGTCATCTCTGAGCTTGAATGTAGGCAAGGTTGATCTTTGATCATCCCTCAAGAAATTTAGGTTGGTATTATAGGAGTCCATCATAATAAACTAACATCTCATCATGTATATCATCATCTGTAAATCAGTCAATTCATTAGTCGAACTACATGGTATCTGCATATATAATGTAGGCAAGGCTAATCTGTTGATCAACCCTTGAGGCCCTAGGATAGGTCTTTAGGTTAGTCTCTTGGTCAAAATCTCAAAAAACCCCAAAACATTGGAAAATCAAAATCAAAAAATTTGAAAATCTCAAAAAACACCAAAAACAACCTCAAAACATTGCAAAACTTCAAAAACATCCAAATATTCAAAAAAATCCATTTGTCTCATCTTGCTTGCACCTGCAATAACATCACCGATAATAAATGATCGTCATCCTCAATCTTTGGTAAGGAAATCAAAAATAAATTTAGCAGGTTAAAAGTGAAAACCCAAAATGTCAAGTCTTAGGTCTAAGACAGTGCATAAGCAAGTTGGTCATCTCTTTGTGTCAATAACTCATCATCCGAATTGGTCCCATATCAATCATCATTTAGAACACTTTGGATAAATTAAATGACATGCCACCATCCACTAACATGTCCTAGGATGAATCCTTCCTACAATGGGCATTATCTTTTGATAATAGTTTTGGCTCTTATCCTTGAAAACACATCTTCTTTTGGTTAGTGGTATTGAAGAGCATCAACTTGTTTGTTTAATTTGTCTTTATCTTTTGGCTTATCTTATTTGTGCTCATTCCAAGGACTTATCGATGATATACCAATAGAGGATTTAGAGATATAGGAATGGGGCAGTAATCATTATCTTTTTATCTGCTATTCTTGTTGGACGTGCTTGTAATATAATCTTGGCGAATACTTGCTTTTTTAGGTATGTATAGGGGAGGTCATGGACAACTTGTTGAATATTGCATTGAAAGGTTTACCTTTCTGTGTTTTGGTATGAGGTGTTTGAAACTTCTAAAGTGCATCCTAGCAAGGTTTTTGTATGTTAGGTGTGAACAAGGATACTCCTATTTGCTTGTCAAGTCAAAGTCCATCACACTAGGTACAATGCCATCGTGGTTCTCTATACCTTGATGCATCATACCCCATGTGTTATCAAACATAAGAAAAATTGGCCCTTTGAAAATCCCAATTCCTCAGCAAGTAATCATCATCATCATCATAAATGCATTATTCATCATCTTGTGTCTTGTTGAAATTATTTCTTCTCTTTCATCCCTTCTACCTTATCATGCTAACAAAAGTACTATGATAATTAGTAATCATTAGCATATTGCATCAACATGTCATATAGGAGACATATACATTACATTTCCATCATCATATATAAAAATGTTATGACAAGTATCTTTATAGATAAGCACACCCATTCTTTTACATTGCATCCATTTCTTGCATCACATTACATCTATTACATAAATCATCGCACTCATTTGCATAAGCATTTCATAATCATTTCACCATTATCACATAATGCATAATCATACACAATAGGTATACAAGCATTATAAATATTTCATTTGCATACATACTTGCATGGCATCATAAATTCATCTCACACATTACGTTCATTTTGCATAAAACATCAACATATCATTACATATCATTACATCATATTAAATGCATCATGTATATTACATCATCATTTAATATGTTTAGGATAATAACATTTGTTATTCTAAGCATCTTAAAAAAACCATCTCATTTGCATTACATAAAATCATCTAATTCACATCATATCATGCCCATCGCATTCACATTACATCATCCATCTCATCTCATAAAAAGCATCATACCTTGTCATTCATTGATCATTCCACATAAGCATAAATGTACAAAATTCATTATATACAAAGAGTATATGCATCCATAATCATTTCATTTATAAACATAAGTCACATCTCATTTTGCATGTACACTATAGATCATATCATTTTGACCCATATCACATAGCACATCATCATATAGACAACATCATTGCACATCACCTGAATACATTTGCATATCATAAGGTAGTATAATATTGATATGTTAAGTCATAACCATAATGCATACATCATCGGAAATAAATGCATCCATAAATCCATCATATAACATCATTGTACAACATATAGAAGTAGAACCATACATGCATAAATAAATAGTACACATTGCATCACATCAAAATCATCATCCGCTCATATATATATATATCATCAAATAACTGCCATAGTACAAAAATGAATTGGATCACTCTACATGTATGTCAATCAGTACAAAAGGTCCATCGGGATATCAAAAAGGAGCCCATAAGGCACAAAAAGTATCATATAATCTTGATCATCCTCTATCGCCATGAATGTTGCCCTCGCCCCTATCACCATGACCCTCTCCTAGTCTACTACAAGTACTCTAGGACCCATCCTCCTCTAGGTACGGCCTCATGATAATGCCTCTAATAGTAATCGGCCTCTTAGACAACATCCCTATATGATCAAACAGATACTGTGCCCTTAGAAGAGGAGGCTGTCATGCTCTCTAGCTATTGTCTCCTGCCTAGCTTTGTAGCTTCCTGTAGCTCTTCAGCATGTCTCTGTTGAATGGCCTGATTCCTCTTAGCCCTCATCTACTCTCTCTCAGCCCAAGCCTAATCCCTCTCTCCTGTCAAGGTCTGCACCTAGGCCTAATGCTGCACAATCAGTGCATCCTAGGGATCCACCTACCCTACTAGTTGGGCTCGTGGCTGTACTCATGGTTATACCTATGGTTGTACTTGTGGTTGCACCTGAAGCTAATAATTGTCTCGTGGTGGTACACCTAGTGGCACCTGCTCCTGATCTGGCATGGGTACATCGCCTTGCCCTGGCTGAACTGGAGGCACAACTGGCTAATCCTGACGAACCTCAACCAGGCTCTGTCCTCGTCATCCCACTTTGCCTCTAGCTCTCTACAAATATGGGTCAGCTCTTGGAATAGTCAATCGAAGCAAAGGCCAAAACCAATCCCTGTAGGCTTGAGTCATGCCTAGGTCTGTAGGCCTCTGATCATAAGCCCATGGCTGAGCTACCAACTATCGAAAATTGTCCACCACCTCTGAAGCAAGAATGTACTGCCCTAATGAAACCTGTGTCATGGTGCAGGCAAAGATGGCTACGTATTCATCATCAGGGTGATCCTAGGGCTTCCCAAACTAACGTTGCACCTGCCTAGGTAGGTACCTCTCAACCATCATGTGCTCCTGCCCCTGCATAAAATGGTCCTGGCAGCAATAGAACATATTATCAACATCGTCGACCCATCTGGGTGGACCAAGGTACGGTCACAAGGTAAAAACCTGCATCTCATCAAGAACCCTCCTCCAATAAGGGATCCTGTGCTCACCGGTGTGTGTACACGACACACTGCCTTTGTATTGCCACACGAGGGGATTGTCTAGCATCGTAAAAACTGAAACAATGCACAGTCATAGCACAACAATGTGCTCCTATGCCCAGATGTGCAGAAGGGTCACCCCTACCCCTAGTGCTATACCATCCATGTAAACATACTCGTGCAAATCTCTATATAAGGAAGCTAGAAGAACTAGCCCCCAAGAAAAATGAACTGGCTTGTTTCAAACCATTTACTCCCAGCAATATCCCCAACCGGGACTGAAGCATCAGCCTCATATGTTAGGGGAAAAAAGACCCAAAATGATGGATGCAATCACCCAGTGGTAGGGAGGTGCCAGGATCCTGTGCACTTGAGCTCTATCTGCCCCTTGCAAAAGATAATCTCATATGTGGCTAGGACTCTATAATAGGCCTCGTGCTCCTCATCCATGTCAAAAATCACCCGATGACCATGAATCAGAAAACTCAAAATATGCCAAACGTCCTCTAAGGTGACGATGGCCTCACTAGTCAGAAGATGAAATGAAGAGGTCTCGTTGTGCCATCTCTCAGCTAGTGCTGACAACATCCCTAGGTAAGTGTGAATGGGTGTTGCATATGCAATGAACCATAACCCCACAATTCGTAGTCAATTTTGGTCCCTATCGCTCAAGTGCCACAAATAGCTAGCCAAATCCCAAAACTTGTGCTCTCGAGAGTAGAGCTCCCTTATCACATCTTACATCAAGGAGGGTCACCATGTTAAATTTTTTGAAAAATTCTTCATCACGCATTCAAAAAAATTCTCTAGTGGTGCAATCTGTGAAGGTGTCACAGTTTGATTTCTAATCAAACTCTGATGCTAGGGCTTAAAAGAGAAAAATCGCATTGTCGCGATGCACTTTTTCATCTAGTGGTGCGCTTTGGGTAGAATTCAGACCACTGCGTCACACTTTTCAAATATCTTTGCTAGCCCCGAGCTTAGCGCCAGAGTTTTTAAACTCCAAACTGCACTATCGTGATGCTATTTAACACTGAGCAATGTAGTTTGACTTCTCAGCAACACTATATAGCGCTATTGCAAACTGACCGACCTTTAAAAGCATTAAATGAAGCAATAAATGAAAAACAAAGCTCAAGGATCACTTACCAGTGCCCTGATGCTAAGTGGCCATTGGTATGTTTGAAATCGATCAAAAATGTGCAGGGGAAGTTGTCATTGTGCCATACCGTTAGGAGGTAAAAGCTTGAATCTCAAGGTTGCTATTGGAAGTGTTTGAAAATGACTTGAAGGTGACCCCTCAGGGCCCTTTTAAGCCTAAAAATTAGGGTTTTTTCACCCTGATTGGCTGTCCTGCTAGGGTTTTGGACCCCCAAACCTATTTATGTCTAGTAGAGGCCTATTTTACATCATTTTATTGTGTTTAGACACATTTTTGGCCTCCTGAAGCCTTTTCAGACCTATCAGGTACTTTGTCCTCTTTTTTTTGTGAGATCACCCAAAAATTGAAATTTGTGTCCAATCTCTCAAGGGAGCATTATAATGGCATGTTTTCGCTCACCAAGCAGTAGTGGGGCAAGATTTTTGAATAATGATTTTTTTATAGCTTTGATCGAGATCATTTATTCTTTGAACCAACACAACAATTGCATTGCTTCAAAGAGGGGAAAAATGTAAACACGTAAAATATACCGATTGACATTATGTAGTTGATCCTGACTACTAACATCCTTTCTTCCTGAATCATCCCTCGATCTAACCATTTAATCAAATCCCCTTATCTGATTAAATTCATCAATATGCCTCTCTTAATTAAATAAATCATTTTATCCAATTAATTCAATCTCTGTTGTTAATTATATCAACCATCTGATCTACTTATCCCTATTTAATTAAATAATTAATTTTATTTGATTAGATCCTTAAAGTCTATCCATTAAATTAAATAAATTAAAACATTATTTGATTTAATCTAACAACATCTCTTTTAATTAAATAAATCAAAATCCTTTTTTAATTATTCTCTTATCATATTCCTCTCTTATTTGATTTGAATAAATCCATTAAATTGAGTCAAATAGGTCACATCATCCAGTCTCCTATCAAATTAATTGACCTTTGATTAATTTAATCTCTTATCATGTCCCATCCTCTATATTTGGCAAGTTTCACATGAAAATAGATTTAATTCATTTATTAAATCCCTATTTTCCTCACAAGGAATATTTTGGAATATTCTCTCAAATTTGAATTCAAAAAATTCCAAGTCAACATGTACATCCAACAAGGAAATACCTTCAACTTACATGTCCTTTTTCTTGAGCCAAGTGGCACTTATCTCATTTTCCCTTCCCTCTTGCAAGTCATTTCAACAAATTTGAAATTCAAAAATATGCATTTATTGGCACAATTCTCAATTCTTGCACATCCTCCATCCATTCATAGATTGACAAGTGGTATCATACCATTGGATGAATGTTAGTCCCACATTTCTCAAATTTGGACATTCATACATCTTGGCATTCTATAAATAAATTCATATCCTCATTTATCATCCACAAATTATGCAAAGTTATTATGATAAAATATTTAGCCATTTTCATCCATCAATCTTCAGTTCTTAGTTAGGTTTTTTCAGATTTTGGCTTGGAGCTCTCATCTCTCATCAACAAAGTGGATCAACCATCATCAACATATCAAGCTTGCATCTTAGGAATTGGGAAAGGCCAATTTTCACATCAAATTGACACCAATTCCCCCATGGGATCATGTGTTTGCTATTCTAATTAGGATTGAATCTATATTTTCTTGTTTTATTGCTTTCTTCATTGTTTTCTTTCCTAATTTGAAGTTTGTAAATGTATTTCATGGGGAATCCTTGTTCATGCTTGCAATTTATTAACTAATGTGTTTATTCATTTTGTTTTGCAGGTATTTGGATTGGGGTTCACACACAAACATTTATTAATAACTTCAAAATTATAAAAGGGAATGGAAGAAGGTGAAGAGTCAAACAAGAAAGGATTTCCATGTTCACCACTTACATCACCAACACATACATGCTCTGCACAATCAGCTACTTGAAGTGATTCATTAAATAATTCCCTTTCATGCACACCATTTTCTTTGTCCAAATTGCTCCAATAATTAGAAGGGTCATATCCTTGACTATCAAACTGCAAATAATTGTTTATTTAGATTCATTGTAACTTCTCATGGATAATTTCTTTGAATGAAAATCACTGCACATTTTGTCATTTGAACATGATATGCCACCACTCTAAAATAACTCCATAAATCAATAGACTTATTTGTCATACCACCATGAAAACTTGCACCAATGCTGCACTCAACACATGTAGAATTGACATGACCAATTGTACCATAACACTATTGATCACATATCTCTTTTCAAAAAGTACATTCAATTCAAATCCATCATCATGCAATTGTGAGGCTTCAAAAATGTTATCATCATTTTCTTTGTTGAAACACTTTCCACTCAAATAAATTAATTATGCTTCTTCCTCTTAAAAATATTCACAATTACTAAGGCCATAAGAAAAATTGCAATCATCATGATGAGTAGGATAAGAATACTTCTAATTTGGTTACATATTTACATATACAACACTAATGTCGTTACTATGAAGACTTGAAACTTCAAAATCAACATAGAATTCTATTGCAATTTCATAGTCCACAGATGAGAAAATACTTTCAATATCATCTACATCATTGCAGCCTTCTTTTGATACAAAAAAATTGACTCCCCATTTTAATATTTTCAAAGAAAGTAGGAGTGAATTCACATGATTTATTTACCTCATCATGTCCTACATCTTCATCATTATGGCTGCAATCTTCTTCTACATACATTTTCTCCACGGGTTGTTCAGAAACAAACTCCTCACCACTAAATGATGCATTATCATTGTTTTCTTCTATACCATCTAGATCCATTTGATGAGATATAGAAAAGGTACCATCACATAGTCTAGTTAGGAAATGAATTCCATATTTCTCTATAATTTCTTCAATCACTAAAAGCCATTGATATATGCATTTAAGGTTAGGGGATCTAAAGTGAGCTAACATGGTACTTAGACCTAGCTCAAGCCCTTCACAAAAACATCAACACACATTGATTCATCAGGTCTATTTATCATTGGTATAGCAAACAACATTTCCATGAATCTATCATGAAAATAATAGAAGGATTCACCCTCAAATCTCCTTATATTGACAATGCATCAATAAGTAAGTCTTGTTCAACTACAGGCTCATATTCTTATTCAAAATATTCTTCAGTGTGCATAAATATCTTGTTAGATAAGCATTCATTGTTCACTTCACCAAACTAATCCATGAAAAGCATCTTAAGTTCTTTCCATGTGAACATATGGAATTCATTGGAAAACCAAAAAACCAATATTCAATAGCATCTTCTAAAGTTCTTACATAAAAATTCATGATAGCACCCTCTTCTATTATTTGACAATCCCTCATCAAATCAATCAAATTTTGTAAATGTTGTGATGCCGAATCTTCAAGATCTCAAAACTTAGGAAAATATTCATTAATTCATCTTGGGACAGAATGTGGATAACCTTGAATTTTATTGAATTCTAGAGGGTTATATCTTACACTAGTGACCACCTTTCTTTGAGGACATGACTGTGTTTTAGGCATGACATTATAGCTTATAGACGAAGAACTAGAACAGCAATATATATATAAATAATAATTTATTTCCTCTACAACTAGTTTTTTCTCAATATTTCTTTTAGAATATCCTACTTTCTCATTTCCCTTTTCTACTAGTATCTCAAAGTAGTGGATGAGGGACAATATTTACCAGAATCTTTATTGCAAACCTTCATAAAAAAATATTGCAATAGAAAAATACCTGAGAAATAATACAACCAACTCTTTTGATTATGTAGAATACTATGTAGATTCGCCACGTCTTTGAAAGAGGAAAATATCTTCAAGCAACAAAAATATTCTTCCAAGATCTAAGTATTTATGAGTTCTCTCCACTAGCAGAGAACCGAACTTCAAGAATACACTAGAAATGTTGCAAAAATATCCTTCAAGTATGTAGGTCCTTGGATCATTTGACCCAAAACTACATATCAACAAATTGATTGACTTTTTTTATATGGATAATATGAGAGTTGTCTGTAGTAGAGTCACTAATCTGTTGGTTCCCAAATCTATGATCAACTTGAATCCTAAATGGGTGCTAGGCCTAATGGTCATATTCAAGGAGAGATTTGGCCAATCAATGGGATATTTATATAAAACCTTTCTCCCTTGCAATTTGGGCTCTATGAAACCTAGGTGTAATGCCCCGTCGTGTGAACCCCAAAGGACAATTAAACAATAATCATTACACAATTTTTTTTATAAAGTAAACGTAACATACATGTAATACACAATGAATTTCATTTAAGTATATTCATTAACACATACATCCCTTGCCAGGGTACACAAGGAGTCATTACATGACTTAGATCCGCACAACGACAATAAAGAATAAAAGCCAAAGATATAATCCATGAAAATCATTGATAAGAAACTATCAGAGTACATGAACACAACATATACATGGTTAAATCAACACATTGAATAACAGCTGCCATTAGCCACATAAGGTTTAACGTTACATTACAATACAATGTTCTAGAGGTACAATGATACAACAGTGTTTCCAAACATAAATGGAAACCTTACACAAGATACCATGACACAAATAAATAGATGAAAACTGGCTCCAAGACGGATACAACTCTGGAGTCGCCGCAACAGCACCAATCCGCACCTCTCAATCCTCGACTGGGGACCCAATCGGGTGCTTAGCACATTCCACCCGACCATGTGGGTCTGAAGACCCACACCCCCATGCTAAAGAGCTGACAAGAAAGAGTCCTCAACCAAGAACATCCAAACAGGGAACCACAAGACTCAACACCATACAAAAGTATCATAAAACTCAAGGATAACAATCACATAATCAACAACACCCAAGAGTCAACATAATAACTTAAAGTCATAAATCTCATCACATTAAACAAAATGATAACTAGTAAAAAAGTAACGAAAGGAAGATCATGAAACACTTCCAAATCAACTGAATTAATAAACATAATAAAATTCCACATTGCAATTAAACAACACAATAACATCATAACACAGTACCATAAGAGTACAAGGTCATAAGTCAAATATCAATGAGATCATTCAAGACCACAAAGTACACCAAAGATGTATCAAGGCAATAATCATAAATCAAGATAAATCCAAATATCAACAATCTAACCAACTCCCATAACCCGCTTCCAGAGGAACAAAATAAAGTAAACACATCAGAAACTAGGGGAGAGTGTCATCGTATAGTCCTACATGGGTTGTCCTATGCTCTTCCTCCCAATTGGAGGCATTGGTCCCATCTATGGCTGTCCTGTGCCCTTCCTCCCAACTGGAGGCGCCGGTCCATAGGGTGACTCATGCGGAGCCATAAACCTCTCGTGAAGACGAGGTCACAACCTTGCTGACCATGGCCTTCTTAGCCTTCCATTAGTCTACGGAAGCACTAATGAAGATGAGGCATCCATTTTTTAAAATCTTATAATGATATTACTACCCAACCCTCCTAAGTTAATTATTAGGTTTTCACTTAATTACTAACTCACTCGTGGGTTATCCTGTGCCCTTACCCTTAAATGGGGCGCCGGCCCCCACAACGAGCCAGTCTCCCTAGAGACCCAACAACATAAACACCAAGGGTTGTACCATCATAATTTGAACAAAGAATCACAACATAAAAGCATGCGAGGCATTACCCATCTCGCTAACAAGTACAAAATCAGAGTCTCAACAATTCTCATACAACCCTTTCAAAATAATGATACCAAAACACTTGCCACTTAAAGGCACATAAAAAGGAGGGACATTGACCAACAATAAAAATAAGCCTCTGGAAGATTCTCATAAAATTTACACTAGGGCTTCCCCATCAAAGAACTGACAACAATAATTGCAAGGCCATAAGAACTATTTTCAATTCAAATATAATGGGTGAATACATCAAAATAAGATCAACAACTCCATTCAAACAACATCAACAACTTCAATATGAACTAACTTGGAAATCCAAGGGAAACCTCTTATTTCTCCTCTTGGAATACCCATAACTCAAAGAACTTTTCAATTTGACTCATTAACAACTCAAGCAGAACCATCAATCATGACAATGAAAACATTAACCGATTTACCACTTAGGGTAAAGAACAACAGAAAACATATGGGTTCCCAATGAATGGCAACATAAATTAAATGAGAGAAAATCTTCAACTCAAAATCAACTCATGAAAAGTCACATCGAAAGGGTCTATCAAAACAATCCATTAAACCACACATTCAAATACAATATAACCATTCATTCAATAAGAATTAATTTGAAACAATCTAAAAAGAACATATTTTTAAAGATCAATCATTTCCAACATTTAAGGATATCACAATATTGTGAAGTGAAGATATAATCTGATGTTCTTATGCCATAAGACACTAATCACAAGTATACTCTTCCAAACACAAATTAAAACAAATATATTCCAATTTACACATTATACTGTTACTCTTAAATAACAACAATCTCCATCCCTAATTCTATCACTCTCTTTTTTGTCAAAATTACTTAATTCCTTTATATAAAACAAGTTAATAACTTTACGATGATATAATTCAAGAACTTCCTTAATATTACTCAATTAATCATTTAATCCATTTAATCCTTCTCTTTCTTCTAATCTACAAAAAGTGATAACATTAACTAGCATTTAAGGCTTCCTTCATATCCTATATCTTCAATTATTGAGACATCATTTAAGTCAATTTAAAGAAAACGAAGAGACATATTTTACTATCTATCTCACTACACATTTATCACAATAGTGACTCCATTCCCCTATAGCTATATGGAATTGTTCTCACATAATAGTTATTATACTAAATACTCAATCTCCTTTTTAAACCATAATGTCTTTCCCCTATTAAACTAGCCCCTCATTTAAGATAAGGTAAAGGGAAGATAATAATTATTTTTAGCTCACATGTAAGGAGGAACAAATTTAGACTAACTATAAACTCCTATATCTACAGGGGAAAGAATGTTATTGGAGGTTGGGGTTGCAACTACCTTCGTAAACATGTATGCAAAATGTGAATGCATAGAACAAGCATGCTAACTGATAAACACAATACCATTGTGGAAACGTGGAGTTGTAACCCAAGTTCACATTTAACAAGTAATTATTTTCATATATATATGCGTTGGATAGAGGAAACTAAAATTAGTAGGGGAAAAAACTACATAGCAGAGATAAATTGAAAGTGAACTCAAGAGACTTAGCTGTAAGGATATATTGGAAGGCCTTACAAATTTCCAAGGTAGATTCCATGAAATAAAAGAAAAGAAAATAATTTTCTGAGAGATAAAAATAGTTGCAAAAGAGTTTTGGTAGACATGACTACAAAGCATGGGAATGCAGATGAGAAGTCAGACTTTTTAGCAAAACATAGATGTGGTTTCATGGGACGCCATGATTGCAAGATATGTACAAGATGGATTTACAAAAGAGAAAAAAAGAAATAGAGAGTTTATTTAAAACTATACACCCTACCATGTTCAAGTGCACCGCTACTGCAGGTTGACAATGAAATCAGGGGATTATTTAATTTACTCTACCTTTGCAAGTCTAAACATTGTAGCTGAGAAGGATTGCCAATGGTTTCAGGGAGACGGTCTAATTCTAAACAATGTCTCAACTCTAAATGTTGTAACTGAGATAGGTTACTGGGTATAACAGAAAGTGAATATTGGAATTTGGAAATATCGCCATCTACTTGCATTATTCTTATGTTATCCACAAGACAGAAGAAAAGGAGGAAGGTGAGGTGTAAATACGTGACTTCAGAGCAAGAGAAGCCATGTATGATGAGGTTCATAAGGTAAAGCGATTGATGCACGAAAGAGGAATTAAAAAGGATACCAAATTACAGGAAAAATTGAGGACAGTTTGATACCAATTTACAAGCATCAGAAAAAAGAAATGGTAAGGATATTTTCAATAGGTATATATGCTAGAAGGGTCTAACCAATGTGCATGCATAGAAAAGAAGCATAACCAAGGCATGCAGAAAGATTGACAAAAATACATAAAGGAAGGTTTCCAATAAGACCAGGATGTGCCAGTGTTCAAATTAGTTTATATTCAGATCATGAAATATTACAACTCATTCCAGATCTGCTTAGGTATCAAGAATTGACTGCTAAAATCCACATTCTTCTAAAATGCCCAGGAATTAAATCAAGGCAAGATCTAAACAATGCATGCATTTGAGATTTGTGAGAAAGCTTGAAAGATACACGACTTAGGCAAAAATCTATAATGAAAAGAATTCATTTATTGTATTGAGAACTTAGAATACACGTTTAATATCACACTTTTAATTTTGGCTATTTTGAAACGATAAGGAATACAAAAATGGTGAGAAAGTTTTCATCGTATATAAAGAGAAACACTGAGACACAGAGGCTCTAGCACATAGACATCTACCAGGGTCTCATAATTAAAAATATTTCCTAGGATAAGGTTCTACGCCTTGCAAAAGCATCGATAATCAAAGAAAATAACAAATATATAATCCCAATTAAAATACCTGATAAGACGGTGCCAACTCAAGATAAATCTAGTGCAAGGCCACTCCAGAGATCTTAGAGTGTTCAAACCAGATATCACCATCGGTCTTGATTTCTTTCCCGAATCAAAAGGGAACTCTCTTTCATCCCATCGAGATGCTCTAATCCTCTTTCTTCTATATATATGACCAGAGAGAGGGGTTCAAGTAATTCTCCTCGATTCAATCCCCCCCTTCTAGAGTTGTCTCTGAATTCTAATTTATGAGTTTCAATGATTGAAATCTCTGCTGGAAGGTGATGAGATAGAGGAAGATAAAGCGTATACCATCTTTTCCAGCTTTTCTTTCCTTTAACTCTTCCCAAAATGATGCTTTATTATTATTTATTTATTTAGCAATAAACGATTCTTTTTCCAATTGCTTTCCTTGCTTTTATCTTTAGTTCGAAATCTTATCTTCATGATTTATTGGACATGATGCTTATCTTTACTTATTTATAATGTTCTATTAGAATTTATTTCATCACATTGTTTACCATATTAACGTTATTATCTTCACAAGATAATTAACTTATCAATTATAATTAGGTACCAAACTTTTAATGGCTTTTCTCGCTTTTACCTTCATTCAAACTTAAGTACAATTTTAATATTTAATCCTCTGTAATATTTTCTCACTTTTAAATTTATTAATTGAATTTAATCATTAGATGATAATTATCTTTCCTCATCTAATCTGTTTATTTTAAATAAGTAACTCCTAATGATAATTCAATTAATATTTATTATTGAATCTAATTCTTTATTTAATTCCAAATAAAACAAGTAACCTTATAATTAAATTAACTTTATTAATCAAATCCAAGCATATTATTAGTGTTATCTCATAACCTTAAAATTAAATTAAATAATAAAATCACCACATCATCATGACATTACCAACAAAAACTTACTTGACATTATCCTCCCCCCCATAGACATCGGCTTACTCCTGGAATTCGAGCCCATGCACAAACATGGTAACACCATAAACTAACAATAGTATTAATAATCATAAACACATCAACACGTTAAATCATCTATTAAATGTCATCAAGTAAGCAATGAAAATTAAACACATGAAAAATAAAGAAATGATACCAAAACAAAAGTGGTGACGGGGTTGCAACCAGGCCAATTTTGTCAAACACTAGGACAGATGAAGAACTAGGTTGGGGAAACTTTCTTGTCAGCTCCTATGTTCAACATCAAACCCATTGGTTGTATATAATGCTCGCCTTGTCCTGACAATACAGGTGAAATCGAGACTTAGTTCCTGCAACCCTGCATGCAAACAAACGTTGTGCACAATATATATACATATCACAAATACATCATGAGAGGAACTCCCAGCATAGTAGGGCACTCGCAAGCGAGTGATACCACATTGTCCCTCCCACCAAACCACACATAATAGTCAAAACAATTCTAGTAACTTGCAAACAGTTTACTTCTTATTAGTTAGGAAATATTCACATAAGGATGCTAACTGTAAACTTAATTCATCTACTATATCAAAATGAATTACTACTTGAAATTATAAGTATCTATACCTACATATTACAATTGCGTTACCTTCATCACTATGTTTTTGAAGCCAACTTCCTATAAATCAAAAGATACCATAAAACATTGCACATTAGTACCAATAATTCAAGTTGCATCTTAACCTCAAGATACTATTTTCTACTAAAAATCATAGAATAATTATCCACAAAACCTCACATCTTCGTTAAAACTCATAATTTTCACACAAAGAACTCCACTTTAATAATTATTCAACACCAAATCTAACATCATTTCAATAAAAAGGGTAAAATTTTACACCTTCACAGATTTAAGAAAACATAATTCATCACTCAAGGACAACAAAATTGAAGATTCCACACACACTTGACATATTCACACGCATAAAACACATCACCAAGAAACACATCACACTAAAACTCAAGGGTCCATAGAGCATCCCTGACAGGAATGATATCGGTGCATTGTGCACTACACCGAGGGTCCTATCCTTTCCCATTAGTTTCCTGCACCATTGACCCAACTTCGGTTAATAGAAGAAACTCAGGTTCACAACAATAACAAAAGAAAAGTAAAACTCAAGACTCATGGGTCTAAGTGCAAGGTTACATAGTGAGCACACATAGTACCCAGTGTATGAACCTATGCTCTGATACCATGTTGTAATGCCCCATCGTGTGAACCCCAAAGGACAATTAAACAATAATCACTGCACAATTTTTTTTTTTTAAAGTAAACGTAACATACATGTAATACACAATGAATTTCATTTAAGTATATTCATTAACACATACATCCCTTGGGGTACACAAGGAGTCATTACGTGACTTAGATCCGCACAATGACAATAAAGAATAAAAGCCAAAGATATAATCCATGAAAATCATTGATAAGAAACTATCAAAGTACATGAATACAACATATACATTGTTAAATCAACACATTGAATAACAATTGCCATTAAGCCACATAAGGTTTAACGTTACATTACAATACAATGTTGTAGAGGTACAATGATACAACAATGTTTCCAAACATAAATGGAAACCTTACACAAGATACCATGAAACAAATAAATAAATGAAAACTGGCTCCAAGACGGATACAACTCTGGAGTCGCTGCAACAACACCAATCCGCACCTCTCGATCCTCGACTGGGGACCCAATGGGGTGCTTAGCATGTTCCACCTGACCATGTGGGTCCAAAGACTCACCCCCCATGCTAAAGAGCTGACAAGAAAGAGTCCTCAACCAAGAACATCCAAACAGGGAACCACAAGACTCAACACCATACAAAAGTATCATAAAACTCAAGGATAACAATGACATAATCAACAACACCCAAGAGTCAACATAATAACTTAAGTCATAAATCTCATCACATTAAACAAAATGATAACTAGTAAACAAGTAACCAAAGGAAGATCATGAAACACTTCCAAATCAACTAAATTAATAAACATAATAAAATTCCACATTGCAATTAAACAACACAATAACATCATAACACAGTACCATAAGAGTACAAGGTCATAAGTCAAATATCAATGAGATCATTCAAGACCACAAAGTACACCAAAGATGTATCAAGGCAATAATCATAAATCAAGATAAATCCAAATATCAACAATCTAAACCAACACCCATAACCTACTTCCAGAGGAACACAATAAAGTAAACACATGGGCAACTAGGTGAGAGTGTCACCGCATAGTCCTACATGGGCTGTCCTATGCTCTTCCTCCCAACTAGAGGCGTTGGTCCCATCTATGGCTGTCCTATGCCCTTCCTCCCAACTGGAGGTGCCGGTCCATAGGGTGACTCATGTGGAGCCGTAAACCTCTTGTGAAGACGAGGTCACAACCTTGCTGACCATGATCTTCTCAGCCTTCCATTAGTCTGCGGAAGCACTAATGAAGATGAGGAAGCCATTTTTTTAAATCTTATAATGATATTACTACCCAACCCTCCTAAGTTAATTATTAGGTTTTCACTTAATTACTAACTCACTCGTGGGTTATCCTATGCCCTTCCCCTTAAATGGGGCACCGGCCCCCACGAGGAGCCAGTCTCCCTAGAGACCCAACAACATAAACACCAAGGGTTGTACCATCATAATTTGAACAAAGAATCACAACATAAAAGCATGTGAGGCATTACCCATCTCGCTAACAAGTACAAAATCAGAGTCTCAACAATTCTCGTACAACCCTTTCAAAATACTAATACCAAAACACTTGCCACTTAAAGGCACATAAAAAGGAGGGACATTGACCAACAATAAAAATAAGCCTCTGGAAGATTCTCATAAAATTTACACTAGGGCTTCCCCATCAAAGAACTAACAACAATAATTGCAAGGCCATAAGAACTATTTTCAATTCAAATATAATGGGTGAATACATCAAAATAAGATCAAAAACTCCATTCAAACAACATCAACAACTTCAATATGAACTAACTCAGAAATCCAAGGGAAACCTCTATTTTCTCCTCTTGGAATATCCATAACTCAAAGAACTTTTCAATTTGACTCATGAACAACTCAAGCAGAACCATCAATTATGATAATGAAAACATTAACCGATTTACCACTTAGGGTAAAGAACAACAAAAAACATATGGGTTCCCAATGAATGGCAACATAAATTAAATGAGAGAAAATCTTCAACTCAAAATCAACTCACGAAAAGTCACATCAAAAGGGTCTATCAAAACAATCCATAAAACCACACATTCAAATACAATATAACCATTCATTCAATAAGAAGTAACTTGAAACAATCTAAAAAGAACATATTTTTAAAGATCAATCATTTCCAACATTTAAGGATATCGCAATATTGTGAAGTGAAGATATAATCTGATGTTTTTACGCCATAAGACACTAATCACAAGTATACTCTTCCAAACAGAAATTAAAACAAATATATTCCAATTTACACATTATACTGTTACTCTTAAATAACAACAATCTCCATCCCTAATTCTATCACTCTCTTTTTTGTCAAAATTACTTAATTCCTTTATATAAAACAAGTTAATAACTTTACGATGATATAATTCAAGAACTTCCTTAATATTACTCAATTAATCATTTAATCCATTTAATCCTTCTCTTTCTTCTAATCTACAAAAAGTGATAACATTAACTAGCATTTAAGGCTTCCTTTATATCCTATCTTTTAAATTATTGAGATGTAACGCCCGTCATGCAAACCCCAGAGAACACACACATAGCAAATTTTTTTTTTTTTATAATTAAATTAAATATGTAATAACACTTAACCAAAATCACATTGCACATTACAAAACATTAACACACTTAATTCTCTGGGGCATGCGAGGTTACTTCGCAACACTAAACATAAATAAAGATAAAGAATATAACATAATCATTTATTTTATGATAACCATAAACGATGATACAATCGAGTAACCATGATGCGAGTATGATAAACATCTCATGATTACAACCATGATAAATCTCTTAACAGAGTTACAAAAGATCCTACTATTACATCACTATTATAATATTACATTACAATTTTCTTTGATACATGAATTACATTGAATTTCTCAACATGGGGATTGATACAAGAATAAGGAACATGAAGTACAACTGATCACTGGAACATTTGCACTGCAGAAAGCTGAGATGACAAGACGCTGATGGGGAACCCAACGGGTGCGGAGCACGTTCCACCCAACCATGTGAATTACGAAGTAACTCACCCCCCGTGCTCAGAGGTGACGAGGAAGTGAACCCGACCATGAATGTCAACCGACTCAACAACAACATGATATAAAACAATTACAACTCAAATATGCAATACACAACCATCAACGTACTCAAATCACATAACAAGTAAAACAAGAACTCATCACAATAACATGAAGTACTAACACTTAACAATCATGAATCACCAATCACAAGAGTTCAAAGAAACATCATAAGGAGATAACATCCAGAAGAACCGAACCAACACTCAAAATACATTTCCAAATAAATCATAACAAATATAAAGAACACAATTCCATAATAACTTTGAATCAACCATTCAATACACCATTCCAATAAGCAACAAAAACAAGTCAGACGGGTGTCAAGTAGGGAGGGTCATCACATACTCTCATGGGATCCCTTGGCTCTTCCTCCAACTGAGGCGCCGGCACCCACCTATGGATTCCCTAGCCCTAACATCAGAATAACATAGAAATAACAATATCCAGAGGCAACAAGAAACAAGAACAACAAGGATGTCTAGTGGAGAGTGTCATCGCATGGCCTTACATGAATTCGCTAGACTACCTATCACAAGGTGCCGCCTCCATCTATACATGGATTCTCCAGATGACCTAGCTCAAGGAGCCGCCTTCATCTATGGTTATCCAGACATCCTATTTCAAGGTGCCGCCCCATAGGGTTGCTCATGCGGAGCCACTTACCTTTCATAGAGACAAGGTAGTGACCTTACCAACCAGGTCTTCCCACCCATCCTTAGCCTTTGAAAGCGCTAACGGCAGGGGTGAGGTGCATGTTTTTATCTTGTTATGTGTTAACTAACCCAACCCCCTAAATTCTATTTTTAGGTTATCACTTGTTTAACTACTCTTACGTGGGTTCCCCTGGCACTTCCTCTTACCCGAGGCGCCGGTGCCCACGAAGAGCCACTCTCCCTATGACCCTTAACATATCTCAAATCTAGGCAAGGGTTGAATTAAAACAATAAAAACATAATACCACAACAAGTACACGCGAGGCATTACCCCTCTCGCAATAATTCACAACCAAACATTTTAACAAATCGTTCAACCCTTCCTAACAGAATGCCAATAAGCTTCAACTCCAAAAGTATAATCAAAATGAGGACAACACATGAAGCATAAACCAGGACAAGAATAACATGCTAAAGTAATAAGCCTCTGGAACAAGGGTTCTCAATAAACCACAACTGAATGTACAATTACACGAGATTCCCACATCACAACTAGAATAAAACAACCATAATCAAAACACCCAGATAGACCAACAATCCATAAGGTTTCACAATTTTAACAACAAATCTCCCACATCGACTATACTAACCAAGGAAAATCATAACATAGAAAGAAAATTCAGTTTACATTCACAAAGTTGTACCATTAAGTTGATTTCAATCCCATTTTGTAATTAAATACAATTGACTCAACAAGATGCACAATCCCAGTTAAAGGTTAATTCATGCCTAACAAATTACTTAACCAAAACAATAATAACAGTGTCGTTTTAAATATACCAAAATTCATTGAATATAATCAACATTGAACATTTTAATTCCAATACAAAATTATATTCTTAAAGATATATAAAGAAAATATCATTAAAAATTAAATAATTATAATCTATTTTTGAATAAACGAAATCACATAAAATAATTATAATTTTATTTATAAAATCTATTATAGTTATATATATATATATATATATTATAATACATACCAATTAAATTTTATTTACAAAATTATTTTTTTAACAACTCAAACAATATTATAAACAACTTTATAAAGTATTTTAATTAAAAATAAAATAAAATAAAATACAATAAATATAAAACGAAATTATAAATATATGAATTTTATTAAATGCGAAATAAAATAAAAATACACGAATTCATATACATAAATTTTATTAAATACAAATTCAAATTAAAAATAAAAAAAATAAAACAAAACCATTTAAAGCTACCCAAAAGGCATGGGAGAGGGTTGACGGCCCTCCCCATACCGCGTACAGCAGTCATGATGACTACTGCGCGCAGCAGTCATCATGACTGCTGTGCGCAGTACACAGCGCATGGGGGGGCGCTGGGGGGTACGGCCCAACGCCGACCCTTCCAGCGCCTCCCAATCTTTAATTTAATTTTTTTTTTTATAAAAAGAATTCCATATTGAAAAAAAACAAAATTTCATTTATTTTATAATAAACATTACAATCTGGCCGGTTCAAGCACGGATACGGACGGCCAATACGGCCATAACAAAATTTTCGATTTCATAAATACAATCCCAAATAAATTTATAATGCAAAGAACCTACAAATAAAAGTATATATACAATATACGAATTTTCTGTGTGTAACTACATATATATATATATAAAAACCAGACAGGAAAATATTCGAAATATAGAAATAATGTTAATATTAAAAGAAAGTATATGTATATATATATGAGCAAATACTCATAATTTTGTTCAATAGAAGATAGATATATTTATATTCAGCAGTATTCTATAATAACGTCAGAAGGTAAAATACAGAGAATTAAATAAATCTATTATATGCAAATATGTTTACAAAAACCAAAACTTTAAATTTATTATTTTCTACAAGAAGACTATCTTTTCCAAACAAATTCTTATTGACAAATTGATTATTTCAGAGACAGAGGTTTTCGTTTTGACAAAATTTTGTACAGTATAGTAACTATGATTTTCTCTGTTTCCAGTCTAATAACTTGCCCTAGTTTTCAGTTTTCAATAGAAGTTCTCTATGTTCACAAAATTTATTTTTAAAAAGATCTATTTTTCTTTTCAGAACAAACAGAGAATAGAAAGGTACGAGGAAAACTACGAGAGGAACCTGGAGTCCAATGCAAAACTTGAAGATGCCCTCGAATCCGATTCCAATCCGTAGTCCAGAACGAACTCAACAATCTCTGGAGCACTTCAGCTTTTTGTTCTTCTGTGTGTGTGTGAGAACTTCCCCAAAAATTCATAATTAAAAATAAAAATATTGCTCATGTTTTCAAAGCTCTCCAAAAAAAAATCCCAATTAAAAGAAAAATCAATTCTTTAAAACTAGCTTTTTCCCAACTCTCAATTTCTATTGGCTCACACTGTCTTTTTATTCTTTTATTTGTTTTATTGCTTTAATTTATGTTTTACCACTTTCTTGCACAACACATTTCTATTTAATTAAATAAATTATTCTAATAATTATCCCCACCTGATAATTGATTAAAATAATTAAAAATACCTTTAATATTTAATTATCATTTAATCAAAACACATGACTTTATAAAAAATTAAATAAAA
This sequence comes from Sequoia sempervirens, assembly GCA_007258455.2. Taxonomy (NCBI): domain Eukaryota; kingdom Viridiplantae; phylum Streptophyta; class Pinopsida; order Cupressales; family Cupressaceae; genus Sequoia; species Sequoia sempervirens. The sequence continues at coordinate 221,973,898 of VDFB02000015.1, read as the reverse complement.
CATTTAAATATTTTCATACAAATAAATCAACATTAAAATAAACAATTATTATCCACATTCAAATAACTAAATCACAACCTATTAAATATTCACATCAATAAAATACGACATACACATAACACAAAACACAAATGACAACAATTACACAAAGTAAACAATACCAAACAACAAGACGACCTGACATCATGGGACGGGAGGACTTCATCGTCACCTCTGTTTCAACATTTAACCATTGGGTTATTTGGTGCTCGCCCTGTCCTGCCGAAGCAGGTGGAATCAAGACTTGTACCTGCAAATCCTGCATACAAACGAAGTTGTGTACATGTGCATACATATATATATAATCATCAAAGCATTAAATTGAAGCACTGCATTGTGAGAAGGAATCACAACATAGCAGGGCACTCGCGAACGAGTGATGCCATATTGTCCTTCATCACACCTATTCTTATAATTATAATCTAACTGATGATCTAACATTTCTAAACTAACAATTCATCTCATAACATAATTCGTTAAATCATTGCATCATAATATAATTCTGAAAATCAACTAACCTAGCCAACCACAATGTCATATTAAATAATCAAATCCTCAAGTGCATAAACATAATAACCAACAGTCTACTAATGGAATAACACATTATCAAATGTCTAACTATCCAACTTAAACAATATCATCATCGTCACAAGAAGCAAACAACCGCATTGAAAAATACTAGATCCTACCAGTAAGAGGAGGGGTATTACATCCTCCACCTCATAAAATCAGCTTACTCCTGGAAGCCGGTATCCAGAAGGAAATAAAATTCCCTAATACGGGAGGCATCCACCCACACCAAGACGGTGAACTAATCACCAATAGAGAATAGAATCAAGCTCACACGTAAGAGTAACAAATAATATTAAAAAGTATTAATAATATGGGGGTATTACATCCTCCCCCCCAAGGATATGGCTTACTCCAGGAAGCCATTAAATAGATAAGAATAAGAACACACAACCTCATAAAGAACATGCCACAAACCACACTCATAACTCACAACACTGGAAACCACATCACACAATGACACAAGGGTTCATAGTGCATCCCTGATAGGAAGGATATCAGTGCATTGCGCACTACACTGAGGGTCCTATCCTTTCCATCAGTTTCTTGCACCATTGCCCTGAGACCGACTAACGGAAGAAACTTGGGTTCCCAACAAACACAACAACACAAATGAAACTCTAGACTCTAGGGACCAAACGCAAGGTTACATAGTGAGCACACATAGTGCCCAGTGTATGAACCTATGCTCTGATACCAAGTTGTAACGCCCGTCGTGCAAACCCCAGAGAACACACACATAGCAAAAAAAAATTTTTTTATAATTAAATTAAATATGTAATAACACTTAACCAAAATCACATTGCACATTACAAAACATTAACACACTTAATTCTCTGGGGCATGCGAGGTTACTTCGCAACACTAAACATAAATAAAGATAAAGAATATAACATAATCATTTATTTTATGATAACCATAAACGATGATACAATCCAGTAACCATGATGCGAGTATGATAAACATCTCATGATTACAACCATGATAAATCTCTTAACAGAGTTACAAAAGATCCTACTATTACATCACTGTTATAATATTACATTACAATTTTCTTTGATACATGAATTACATTGAATTTCCCAACATGGGGATTGATACAAGAATAAGGAACATGAAGTACAACTGATCACTTGAACATCTGCACTGCGGAAAGCTGAGATGACAAGATGCTGATGGGGAACCGTTGGGTTATTTGGTGCTCGCCCTGTCCTGCCGAAGCAGGTGGAATCGAGACTTGTACCTACAAATCCTGCATACAAACGAAGTTGTGTACATGTGCATACATATATATATAATCATCAAAGCATTAAATTGAAGCACTGCATTGTGAGAAGGAATCGTAACATAATCATTTAAGTCAATTTAAAGAAAATTAAGAGACATATTTTACTATCTATCTCACTACACATTTATCACAATAGTGACTCCATTCCCCTATAGCTATATGGAATTGTTCTCACATAATAATTATTATACTAAATACTCAATCTCCTTTTTAAACCATAATGTCTTTCCCCTATTAAACTAGCCCCTCATTTAAGATAAGGTAAAGGGAAGATAATAATTATTTTTAGCTCACACGTAAGGAGGAACAAATTTAGACTAACTATAAACTCCTATATGTACAGGGGAAAGAATGTTATTAGAGGTTGGGGTTGCAACTACCTTCGTAAACATGTATGCAAAATGTGAATGCATAGAACGAGCATGCTAACTGATAAACACAATACCATTGTGGAAACATGGAGTTGTAACGCAAGTTCACATTTAACAAGTAATTATTTTCATATATATACACGCTGGATAGAGGAAACTAAAATTAGTAGGGGAAAAAAATACATAGCAGAGATAAATTGAAAGTGAACTCAAGAGACTTAGCTGTAAGGATATATTGGAAGGCATTACAAATTTCCAATGTAGATTCCATGAAATAAAAGAAAAGAAAATAATTTTCTGAGAGATAAAAATAGTTGCAAAAGAGTTTTGGTAGACATGACTACAAAGCGTAGACATGACTTCAAATTAGTTTATATTCAGATCATGAAATATTAAAACTCATTCCAGATCCGCTTAGGTATCAAGAATTGACTGCTAAAATCCACATTCTTCTAAAATGCCCAGGAATTATATCAAGGCAAGATCTAAACAATGCATGCATTTGAGATTTGTGAGAAAGCTTGAAAGATACACGTCTTAGGCAAAAATCTATAATGAAAAGAATTCATTTATTGTATTGAGAACTTAGAATACACGTTTAATATCACACTTTTAATTTTGGCTATTTTGAAACGATAAGGAATACAAAAATGGTGAGAAAGTTTGCATCGTATATAAAGAGAAACGCTGAGACACAGAGGCCCCAGCACGCAGACATCTACCAGGGTCTCATAATTAAAAATATTTCCTAGGACAAGGTTCTACGCCTTGCAAAAGCATCAATAATCAAAGACAATAACAAATATATAATCCCAATTAAAATACCTGATAAGACGGTACCAACTCAAGATAAATCTAGTGCAAGGCCACTCCAGAGATCTTAGAGGGTTCAAACCAGATATGACCATCGGTCTTGATTTCTTTCCCAAATCAAAAGGGCACTCTCTTTCATCCCATTGAGATGCTCTGATCCTCTTTCTTCTGTATATACGACCAAAGAGAGGGGTTCAAGTAATTCTCCTCGATTCAATCCCCCCCTTCCAGAGTTGTCTCTGAATTCTAATTTATGAGTTTCAATGATTGAAATCTCTGCTGGAAGGTGATGAGACAGAGGAAGATAAAGTGTATACCATCTTTTCCAACTTTTCTTGCCTTTTGCTCTTCCCAAAATGATGCTTTATTATTATTTATTTATTTAGCAATAAATGATTCTTTTTCCAATTACTTTCCTTGCTTTTATCTTCAGTTCAAAATCTTATCTTCATGATTTATTGGACATGATGCTTATCTTTACTTATTTGTAATGTTCTATTAGAATTTATTTAATCACATTGTTTACCATATTAACATTATTATCTTCACAAGATAATTAACTTATCAATTATAATTAGGTACCAAAATTTTAATGGCTTTTCTCGCTTTTACCTTCATTCAAACTTAAGTACAATTTTAATATTTAATCCTCTGTAATATTTTCTCACTTTTAAATTTATTAATTGAATTTAATCATTAGATGATAATTATCTTTCCTCATCTAATCTGTTTATTTTAAATAACTAACTCCTAATGATAATCAATTAATATTTATAATTGAATCTAATTCTTTATTTAATTCCAAATAAAACAAGTAACCTTATAATTAAATTAACTTTATTAATCAAATCCAAGCATAATATTAGTGTTATCTCATAACCTTAAAATTAAATTAAATAATAAAATCACCACATCATCATGACATTACCAACAACAACTTACTTGACATCAATGATGACCGAAATGAAGGGCACTACACTAGGAGGGTGATATCGATAGTGTGCTTATAGATACATGTGCTCCAAAGCATCCAGAACACTATAAACAACTAATTCTCTTTCAATTTTTAAATAGACATATTACCCTAAACATTTGGCTCACCTTCATGGTAATGTCTGATCTAAACATGAAAAATAAATAATGCATTAAAATCCACACACAATTACACTAAGATAGAAAAGTAAAGTTGATTTTAATTTGTAGCTACCACAAACAATCTCAAGAGACTGCAACATTAAAATACCAGTGCCATATTCTAGGGTGGAGTCACCTAAACCATGCAATTTAAAACTAATCACAACATTTAAACTATCATAACTATGCCTACCAAATGATGCCTTACACCATTGATACTACAAAATCAACCAGTCATACTTAGTAATCCTAGCACACAGTTGCATAAACTTGTATTTATGTTAATACAATTTAACTCATTCTTTGAATGACAGTAATAACACTAAACAAAAATTCAAGAAAATACAAGAAGACAAATACCAACAATCTTTGATTACTCATATTCATAATCCATACAATATGTGCTATGGAGACAATCGGCTCAGAATATCTTATCATTAACATACAAATATGACAATTCCATGATTAAATTCTTTGTTATAAGATTCAGACTCATCCAAAACTTGAAATCAATACTTATTCATTTAAGACTTGTTACAAAAATATATTTCCTCGTGAAACCAAAAATGTGAGGCACCCCTAAAATGAAGTAGAAATTACATTTGAGGAAAATGGAACAACCCCAAATGAAAATCCCTATTGATAGCTAGCATCACTTGGGTCCTTTGATCAATAACCTCTCCCACTCAAAGCAAATCCCTTTCATCCCTTTTCTTTCATGCTCCTTTCATTTTGCTTGCCCCTAGAACTGAAAATATTATTTTATTTGTGAAGGCTATCATTCCTCTTTAGAGGGCTATAGAAAACTGCTTCTCACTCATGCATTTTACATTTTATTGCCCTACAACTAAAAATTTTGTTTTTATTAATAAAGGCTTTAATTCTTTTATCGAGCTGTGAAAAACCTCTTTACCCATGTATTTCCCTTTAGTTATCTCTCACCATCAAAAAATAATCAAATGATGACATGTGGATATTCCTTGGGTGCCACCATCATTTACCAACATCGTGCATCACTAAAACAATGAGAAGAAGGAGACACAATATAGCAATGTGCAATAGAGAGAAGGAAACATCATGTATCACCAATGCAATGTTGAGAGGGAAAAACTTAATAGTGATGGGAGATAAGGAAGATGTGATATTGTTCCATCGTTGATGTACCGAGGAGAAGAGATTTGAAACCCATGATGGGCAATAGGAATCATTAGTTTTTTTTTCTACTCTTCATGTTTTGTTACTTCTCTATGAACTTTTGTGGCATTGAGAAAATTTTTATAGTAGTCAACATGCACTTCTATTGTCTTCTCATAAAATCCATGTGTATGTGGGCTTGTCACAACTGATAGTCGGCCAAACACACATAGTGCATTTGTTAATTCTAACATTTCTTGACAAACCTCATCAGAAATACACTTTTTCTTTTAAATTGTTGAAGTTGAAAAATTCTACATTGCAAACCCAACATCAAAGTTTAATATGTAAGTTGAGGGCACCAAATGTGTTTCACTCAATAATTCTCTTTTACAAGCTTTCCATTGTACCCTGCTTCACAATGTGTTCTAGAAAAATATAATGAAATTCAAGTGCTAGTGCCAAAATGGAATTATCTCACACAATTTTGATACATTTTTACTACAAGAAGAAACTATTCCTATGCAAAATAAACATGTGCTAGATTTACCCATACATCAAGCATCAAAACAAAGATGTTTATTGTAGCATCTTCTTGTATGTGTGTAAAATTTCCTTTGCAATATCAAATTGACCCCTTTAAGCTAGCACAATGGCTGCCCCATTTGTAGCATAAAATTTTCCCGATCTTTGTATCAACACTTTACAAGAAAGTTCTCTAGCCTTCTCAATTCAGACTCAATGTAAGCTATTTTCTTCTACAACAATTTCCAACTCATTGATAATTTTTTCTACAAGATATTTTTCTACTTCCATGCCTAAGTATCAAACTGTTTGGAGCTTTCAAGATAATTATCCAATTTTGAAGGAGAAATATTTAAAAAATACAAAGCTTCAGGAAAAAGAGTATGCCACAGATTGAACAAGGACTTCTAGAGAGAATTTATTTTTTGCAAAAGCTTGCTCCATCAAAAATTCCAAATCTTGAAGGGAAAACCCTTGAGATTTTCTCTATATTCCCTCATCTATTTGTATAGCTCCAGAGCTCTCCAAACGTTTAAAATTTTCTAGAAATGAAGAAAATGAAGCCATAACATTAGTTGCTTTGTAACGCCCCGACTTAGTTACATTATAACAAAGAGCAAGTACAAAGTTAACATAATATTTTTTTTTTATTGTTTATACATATGTTGTAAAATATCTAAGAAGTTGTTATATAAACTTAACAAGTAAACTAAACACATTGATCATTACAAAGTACAAATTTAATTTCATGTAAGATCATGTTTATAAAATTACATACAATTATATATTCCAAATGTTCATTTACATAAAGCGAGATTTCAAAGAATCTCCATATAACAATAGTGGTATAATCTGTACACTCTTACACAAGAGGTAAGTTTACAAAACATAAAGTGTTCATCAGGTAACTGGTACATAATCCATGAACAAGCTCTGCATCCTCAGTCACAAACAAAGTAGTAACTGGAATCTGCTGCGAGCTTAGGATCATCTGCAAGAAAATTATAAGATAGGTGTAGCACGGTTACCTCCCGACCACGTGGAACCCAAAGGTCCACTCCCTCCATGCTAGGAGATACTATCAGGTCCACAAACAAAGCAAACAAAACATCACATTTACGAGGTTTACAATTCACTATACGACATAACGTTTACATATCAAAACGCATGAAATCACAGTATCAAGTCACATTAAATTGAAATCTCAACAAAAGAAACACCATCATGATATAGACTAAGAGAGTGTCATCGCATTGTCGGGATAGGTTACCCTGGTGAATCTTCCTAGACTACCGGCCCTCACCAAGAGTTACCCTGGCAGTCTCTACCGATTCCCGACCCCTATGCAGACTAATGCGGCACCGACACATCTTTCAAGAGGACAAGATGGCGACTTGCCATTCCAGGCCTTCTCAGCCTTTTCTCAACCTAAACAAGCGTTAAGAAGTAGGCGAGGCATATCATTATCTGATTTAATGTTAAGAACTACCCAAACCCCTAATATATTAGTTAGGTTATCACTTAATTATCTCACCTACGTTAGGTTACCCAGACAATCACTTCCGGATTTCAGCCCCTAACGTAAGCCACCCTCTCTAAATCATGACTCAACTTAAAATCAATCTAGGGGTAGCTATCAAGCACAAAAATCAAAATAGAATGTTTACATCCTTCACTAGAGGCAAAACAAAATCTCTAGTTTGTCACTTCGAAAACCACAAAATAATACGAAGTTGTATTCCCCACATAAAACAATTGTAATCTCATAAATATCTCAAAAATCAACAACATAAGGTGCAAAATTTAACTCTCACAATAAAGATTATCATAATTGAGCAATAAAATTTCAGTTAACAATCTCACTTATACCATATATAAACCTTGCAACTATACATAAAACTAGCACGTTAGTGCTTATCTCACATTTATCCTCAAATCAACTTAATTGACCTACAACCATAAAAGATACTCTTTTAACTATTACCATAATCCGCATTTCAATTTTACAAATGTCCATAACATAAAGATTATTCTTAAAAGAAAGTCATATAAGTGCGAAATTATCAAATTGATTTAATGAGTAGTTTAAAGAACAACTACAAATATATATATATATATATATATATATATATATATATATATGATAAATCAAAGATTATCTATATATATATATATATTAATTGGTCTAGCATAACTTTCAATAACGCAACTCTTATTACGTGCCTAAATTGAAAATTAGAAGAGTAAGTAATCAAAACTTAAACTAAAAGTTCCCCGTTAATAACTCACTTAAAGACCACAAAGTTCTCACAGAAAACATTAAGATATACACCGCAAATTTCAAATAGATATTTTCAGACAACGGTTAACTCTTAGTATACTAGCCGCCATGCATCATATCAACAGGTTTACATGCAGAAAACAGGAATACTCGAAGTAGCAGGAAAAACTAAGGTTTAGATTATGGTCAGAGAAGTAGAGAAGGGCGCGGAATCTACTACCACTGAAATATCAGCTGAAGCCAAACGCAGAAAACACAAGGTGACCTTATGCAGTTTATTCACATTAAATTACTGGCAGAAACTAACGCCTTGGTATAAGATATCGCCATGCAAAGAATTTAATATCATTAGACAACTATCATCAGATATTTGCTATACAGGAAAAAGATTTTACAGCAGAAATACTGTCAGAGACATCGATGAAGGTTTATTTTGTACAGCTATATTCTATTTGTCATCAGCAACTAAGACGCACCCTAACGCACTGGTACAGAAGAAAAATTAAATTCTAAGGGCAGAGAAAAGCTATAATCTTTACTTATAATATAACTACCCTCTATGTTGACATTGCGCGCCATGCTAGAAGATAGCATAATACGGCAATTTTAGTTTAAATATAAACTTTCTGATTCGAAATAAAACTATAAAACATTCGGGGAACTGCGCAGCAAAACATACAGCATAAAATAAATCTTTTGGCTTAGGATTATACATAATCTGCCTGAATTTCATTAGACGAGGATTACTATGGTAAACGAAGTAAATCGACAAATCAAGGATAAATCAAAATTTCAACCACCATATCAAGAACCGAATTAAAATTGAGGAACAAGATGAGGGCATAGGAAAATCATATACTCTATAGAACTGTATTGATTAATATCTTTTCAAGAAACAATACTTTACATGCACACGGTGTTCTGATTTCTTAAGACTATAAAATGGCAGAATCTTTAAGGATATGCAGCGATAGTATAGTAGTTTGAATAACATCTATTTTCTGGACACATGAAATGGTTAACACTGTTCCCTCTTATTAATTTATAAAATTAGAAACCTTCAAAACTGCCGACATCAGTTGTTTTCAAGAGATTAATATTTTAATTAGCTATAGGCTGAGTCTGATTCATACGGCAGAAAGATTCTAAATACGGCAGAAGTTTAGGGAAATCAAGTCTAAGAACCAGAATATGATATTGCATCCAATTTAATTTAATTTCATTTATATTATATTTTATTTATTTATTTTCCTAATCAAATTCTGTTACATGTGCAGGTTCAGAAAAAAGAAGAATTTCTTCAATAAATTTCCAGAAGTTAAATTCAAGAACTTGAAATCAGAAGAGAACCTGTTAAAACACGAAATCTGGCTGAAATATGATCCTCTGAAGACAAATCACCAGCTTTCAATGAAGAATTTGCAATGATCTCAGCGTCCGAATTACACGTCAAAATAAAATCCTAAAGGAAACTCTCTTGAAACAATTTCTCTGCTGAAATTTTTTTGCTTAAAAAATTACTGCCGTCAAATTCCTCCCGTGAATGTGTGCACAATCTTTTTCCAAAATCCCAAAAATTATATATTCATGCAATTCCACTTTCAAACACAAAAACTTAACTGGCAATTCAATTTGCATTGAAAATAACTCTTTCAGTTCAACTAATCCTTCAAAATATCATAATAGTCCGTTAACTATAATCAGAAGTTCTTATCTCATCAGAAATATCTTGTTATAAAAATATCTATTTCACACAATTCAATTTACACACTTAAAACAACAATAATATTATTTTAATTAAAACATTGCAAAGAATTAACTTTCACTGATAAATTCAACAACATATTTAAATTTAACTTAATAAATTAAATCACCAATATTGACATAAACATAAATAAACCTTTAATAAAATCGATATTAAATATGCAAACACAAAACAATGTATATTTAAACATGACAAGACAAATTGGGCTACACAGGGAATCACAGAGATACTCGTTCAAAAATGAACGATAATTAAAACGGACCTACCAATACCTCCGACAACATATTAATAATGGATTAGGGTACACTCAGACCTGACAAGCAGGTGGAGCTGTTACCCGGTACCTGTGTCTGCAGGAAAACATCAAGGTTAAAAACATGTATATATATAATCTCATGTTAGAAAACACACCGTGAATAAGAATTGCAGTGTAGCAGGATACTCACGAATGAGTAATGCTACACTGTCTTATCCACCGACACAAACGAGCAAAATCAATCATATCAACATGATAACATAAGCAATAATCATAACCAATAAGCTATATCATGAATGAAACTATCATAGTATCATCGAACCAACATAATCAAACAACCAGGATGTCAATGTATCATCCGCAAAATCCAAACAGCATAGTATCTAGAATCTCCTCTGAACAGAAACAACATAGTATCAAAGCAGTCTAATAAGCAGAATCAAACCTAACAGTATGTCAAAACTGGAGGGACACTACATGCTTCCCTCTATATTATGCATTATATCCTCCTCTTCAATTCCAAAATGATGGTAGCACATGGTGCATGAGGATAATCAACTAAATTTTTCTTTGCTTCCCCTATTTTCTCCTTACAATTCCTTGAACCTTTTGTACTTCCTTGCCCATATGCCTACCAACTAAAAATATTTATCAACCCTTCAATTTTGTTATCATCTCTACTTGTCATATTAAATATCCATCTCCATTGTGGGGTAACAACTAGTTCAGGCACACATTTGCTGCCATTACATCTCATGTCCCTACTATCCCATTCCTGTCTGTGTCCATCTTGCATGTCTCATGTTTAATATACCATGCCACACACCACATCTGTTCTGATTCAAAATCCCACTCCATCTCATTGATTTCATTCTCCAACAACCATCTATAGTCCCATCACACTCCTCCCAAGTGCCACAACCCATCTTAGCTGCAGAATGTTTAAATGAATGCCCTGTCCACACATTTCACTCCAACCCACCAACAACCATGTCCACACAGAGATCCTAAATATATCCCACCTCCCATGGCCCACACCATGCCCATGGATACACAATGTCATCCCACCCACTAGCCCATCCCCACCCCCTGTCTCACACAGAGTCCAGTCTCATTAACATTCTGCTAGACCCAAGGAGTAAGGTAAATTATCATAATTTTATTTATTTATTTAAATTTCATCCATTTTCTGGAGTTCACTTATCCACTTATATATATATATATACTCTAAACATAAAAATAAAAATAAAAATAAAATAAAATAAATTTAAAATATAAAATAGTGACTAACTTTTACAATTAATAATTTATTTAATATATGTAAATATTTAGTTTTAAAAGGTCTCTTATAGTAAGGGAGAGAATATTCTTCTTATTTATTTAAGAGGATAGGAATAAATGCAAAATCAGATACTTAAACTTTACTTTCTTCTACAAACCCTTATTTTAATGTAATATGTTTTTTTTTTTTTATCTAAAGTGTGGGGGTATATTCTATATCCCTTTATTAAGGAGATCTTAAAGCTTGAGAGCCATGTAAATAATCCTAAATGCTATGGTTTTTAGAAATTTTTAGAATGCTAAGCAATACATTATTATTATTTATTTAAATGATACTATGCTTCTCTTTTCTTTTCTTTTTTCCTTTTAAGCCACGTAACCCACTGCCTAACTTTGGCATATCATTATTTTAAAATTTACTCAAGTGTTTTCTTTGCAAGCAATAAAAATGAAAGACCATACATGCTGATTATTCTTAAGAATGCATATTAATACTTTTGTCTTTATCTAAGGGAACACTTTATAGTAGCATATCCGATTTGATAGCCCTATTTCCCTTCTTCCACATAGTGAAATATGTACACATATTGAACACAAAACCGTGTCCAAGATTTCGGTGATGTGGCAATGAATATGGGAAAGCGATTAAGCATAGGTTTAATTTTTAGTGTAGAGCACGTAAGTTTAAACAAGTTTAATTTATTTTGGTGTCCATTTCAAATGATTAGCACCACTTCAATGCATAAAACAGAAGGATATTATTGGATATCTCCCTTCGATTCTACCCTAATCCACTACATTTTGAAACCCTAATATGGCAGTCTTTCCACTTGCAAGAGATATAAGGAAAATGGAAGTTAAAAGTTGCAACCCTAAGATGTGTTCTCTTGATTTATCTCTCACACTCTCTTATTGTGCAGAGGCAGCGGCAGCCAAGCCAACTGAGTGAAGGTCGAAGGGAGAGATGCAACTACAAGCAGTAAGATTGGAGGCTGGATCCCTTTTTTTTTGTTGCTTTGTTGTGAAGGGGGAGATGATGCAGAACGCACGCTGATATGTGTATAGGTCTATATATTTATATATTTTTAAATGAAGCTTTTAAAATTTCTGTGCATATTTATTTATTTATTTTCCATTGGTTAAGGTAATCCTTTTACAATACTAAATCTGGGGAAATCTAAAACTGCAAAGTCCTAAATCAGAAATAGTAAATGAAATGATGCATTGACTATGCTAAGCTTAAAGAAGACTGTATTAGCAAGTTTTTTCAGCATGAGGATGGCCCCTATCCCCACCAGATGTTTCATGTCATACAAGGTATATACTAGGATCGATATACTAAATCAAACTAATAGTCTTAAAATCCTAAAAATTCCTTAGGAGCAATTGTTTAATAACCTCTGTCATTTTGTTTTTGTCACTGATATTGGATTATTTTCTGTGTTATGCTATCACAGACACTTATTCATCTAACTCAGCAAAAAATGACGACTTTCCTTTTATAAAGAAAATACTGCTTCAACTAATAATAACGTCAAATGTTTTAGAACCTTCACAGAGAGTATAATATTTATGTACATAGAAAACTACTATTCCCTTCCTAATGGTATACGGTGATTGAAGTAAGATGGGATTTAATCTTTCCAATATAGTCTTTATCCTATTGCACTATATTGGATGTTTAGTGGGAGGTAATAAAATCATCACAGTCAGAAAGAAACCAAAAAGAAAGAAAATAGAATGATGTTTATGTATGGTTTGAACAGAATATTATTATTATTATTATTATTATTATTATTATTAAACTAAACAAAAATAAATAAATAAAAATGAACATAATGATGTTTATATTTCTTTATTTTCAATAGATTCAGAATGAATAATTACTTGCAATATAACTTGCATTTTACTTTTAAAGGTAGAATAACAATTTCATATTATGGGCATGTTCATAATGAATGAGTACTTGATGTAAAAAAAATATTTTATTTTATTTTTATTTTTTATTATTTTATGGCAAGATACATTTGAAAACAATTTCACTTCAATGAATAATATAAAAATTGTTATTTACAGAAAGAGCTTATTTAACAGTGAAATCAAAAATATGAACAAGTGATTCACTAACAGGTAGCATTTTATAAGATAAGACCAATCAGTGATTTTCTCATGCACAACTGAGGAGGAGTAGCCTACTGTGGAGGCTGAGCCCTTCTCATGGAGGGAGGAGGTGCACTTGGGTGTTCTTCACATTGTTTAGGGTGGCACTGATTCTTTCCCTTTTGGTTTATAGTTTCAAAATCATAAAATTTCATATTCATAAATACTACTTATCAAACTATCTTGTATGAATCTCTCTTCTTTTTTTCTTTTTCTTTTTTTTTTCATTCTACCATCATTAAGACTAAAACAAAATGCATTTCCATACTACTGTAATGACACAATATATAACCATTCAGCGGTATAAGAAATTTTACAGTGTTCCCTTAATGTATCTTGAAGGGATTGTTTTTCTACAACTCACAAGGTATACATGTGTTCTTCATTGCAACAAAATGGAAGACTTTCAACACTACATTCAAGATTTAGAAACACAATGCACAACACCCAAAGGTATAAGGTTTTTTTTTCTCTCTCTTTTATGTTACAACAATCACTAGTTTTCTAGATTACAACTAGTTTTGAGAAATATAATAAACACCATACAACAGAACAAGGCTTGCTCTTTTCCTATAACTTCCTTCTAAAACAAAATACTAACTTTGTATATTGCAATAGTATTAAAAAGAAATACAATGACCACAAACAAAGGAATAAGACTTGCTAAACATGAATCCCATCTTTTAGAATTACAATATTATCACAATATTTGAGGAAGCAAATGACTTACAAACTCATGAATAAGGTCTTGCTCTCCACCCACCGTAATTGCATCATGGAGCCTCGTGGGCTCTAGCCATACCCCCGAGCAAGAAATACATTATACACCATTGTAATTCAATGGTGAGAGCTTAGTGCTATAACAAGATTGCTCATTATACAACACATTACTCTAATATATCCCTTAAACAATCTTACTCATGATTCAATGCATAGATCAAGCTATCTCTACCAATACTAAGAACAAGAAATGGAAAAAAAAACTTATCTCTCTACAAGCTGCTCTCCTTTGAACTCCTATTCTTCCATCCTTGACTCTCTCCTTCTCTTCTTCACTTCACAAGTTCTCCAAAAGGAGAAGTGGGCAATGCCCAAATCTTCCATCTTCTTGAGATATATAGGAATCCTCCAAACCTACACTCTTTCCCACAAGTTCTCACACATGTGTGAGTCTTGTACCAATTCCAAGAACTTTTGGGGAGTGGGAAGTTGAGAGTGACAAGTCACTTTTCCAAAGCCCCAACACTTTTGAATTCGTCACATTCATGAATGTGGACTTTTGAGGGGTCTTTTCACACTCCAAGGACAAGTTCACATGTCAAAAAGGTTCCAAACCCATAGGTATAGGTCCTAGGGTCTATTCTTGTTCAAAAACCAAGGAAATTGACTCAATAATCCCTTTTTAAAACCCACAAAGGAATCCATACGAGTTTTGATCTTGACCAAGGGTTCCAACCCCAACCAAACTCACATCACATGACCTACAATTAGATTCTACTCAAACATAATCAGCCAATCAATAATAAAACCTCAAACCCTTCTAAGTCAAATAAGGCTGCACTTAGAACTTCCCAAGATGTATCTGATTTGATTCCAATATTTATCCATCCTCCTATTTGCATATTTGATTCCTTAGCCCTCCAATACATTTACTCTACTTGCTTTTAGGTCTTAGATGGAGATAAATTTATATACTCAACAAGAAGTCTTTTGATTTGCACTTGATGGTTATCCCTTCTCATGCTAGCACCGTTATCTTCTCAACCTTTAATGTTAATCCCACATTGGCTCATTTAATTTCCTGCACAACATAATCAAGCACAGTTAGACATATTAATAAACAACATTAATTGTAAATCGAATCTTTGTAAATTTATTCATGAATCATTTACATAGCTAATTACACTTCCAATGTAATACGACACAACAATTATCTTATTTCAGATTCATCTTATAAGTTTGAATCTCATACAATAATTCACATGCACTGACATCTTCATAACAGTGATATAACATAACGTAAAACTATAAGGTTACTGTTAGACAATTCATATCGCTTGCAATATATCTAACCATCTATTTAGGAGGAATATATAACACTTTAAGATTGTATTAGTCACATGCAAAGAGAGGCCTTACACTCTAGGCCTAGCACCAATGCACACTAGGATACACCTATGTATGATTTGATTCTTGCGCAAGCTATTGATCCTTCAGTTGACCTAGAGAGGGTGTAGACTTCTATGGGTTTTGTGGAGATTTTGATGGGTTCATATTCATCATTGACACCATCTTAGTTGGTTAGTCCCCTTCACTCATCATTTCTAACATGAAATATGAGGGCTCAGATGAATGCAGATCTTGACACGTCGACTCAAACAACTTGATTGGTTGATTTAATGGAGGCGGCCATTGTAGAGGGTTCAGATCTGATGCGACTTTATGTGCAAGTACATGTGTATCTATATATGTATGTGTGCATGCGCATGTTCAAGTCATTTTTTAAAATAATTATTTAAATTTTAGTTTTAACTATTCGTGATATGTATATATATATATACATTGTAGATGGAGATACCTCATGTTACTCCTATCCTGGGGTCAAATTGTGTGTGTCGACATCATTCAGTTGATGATATTATTGTCAGTGGACATGTGAGTTTTAAATTTTTATATCTATATGTTTACATACATGTATGTATATATATATATAGATATCTAAAAATACATGTACATTCTTAAATAACTTTATATATATGTAATGTATTTAACACATTGTGTACAATTTTATCTCTAAGGCTTGGCACATCCATCATAAGATGATTCTCATTTAGAGGTTCGTTTGACTAGGAGTCGACATGATGATTAGGTTTTTGTATCTATGAGTTGTTGAAAAATATATGACCTACATTTGGTGATCTCTAGTATATTTGTTAGATTTTTGATACATTATGACCTATATTTGATGATCTATAGTACATTTTATTATGAGATACACACATGTGTTTGTGCTTAAAAATATTCATCTATGTACATGTTTTCTTATGTTTATGTTTATGTTCATCTAGACAGGTGCGTGTGTTTGCTCATGTTTAAATGTTTATATTAATCTACATGTACATGTTTACACTTGAGTGTGTATACATTATATATAGATTTAGAGAACTCATGAGTAAATGATTTAGATATGTTAAACATGTTAAATGTACATTAAATGTTATGGGTACATATGTAACTACACATGTACACACACACACACACACACTAAATGTGTATGTCTACATGTTTCAAGTTTGAATTTAAATATGAAATTAAATATACATGTACAATTCTCAAAAATTGAACTATGATTACATGATCTTCTAGCACATATACATTATCTTATCAAGTTGAATATAATGGTGACATAACCTATGATGCAACTTCTCTATTATAATAGATACAAAAATCAAATTTATCCAAATCCCTCCCTCTTCTCAAGTATTTGCATATTAATTAATTTGGTACTTGTTTATGATGTAGCAATGATCTCAGAGGCTAATTGCATCTCAAATATTGGTTCTAATTGAGTTATTTGTAAATATCAAGAAGTTATTATGAATTAGGCCCTTTTTGGTAGTGCAATTTTTGAAGTAATATATCAGTGTATAAAATACATAAAAGGTTCTTACATTATTACCTCAAGGTATGAAATCCTATCTTGGAATATGTATGGCAACTAATATGAAGCAAAAATTGATCCACACGTTCCTTGACATGATAGTGTATGTCTCAAATAGAAACTAGCCTACCAAATTGTTTCAAGTATTCTTTGGATGTTATCCAAAAACCCCTAAAATATATTGTAAGAAGAGAACTAGAAATATCCCTTTCTATGACAAATGAATCATACATACCAAATTGTTTCAAGTATTCTTTGGATGTTATCCAAAAACCCCTAAAATATATTGTAAGAAGAGAACTAGAAATATCCCTTTCTATGACAAATGAACATAATATACATATACATATATATATATATATATATATATATATATATATATATATATATATATATATATATATATATATATATATATATATATATATATATATATATATATATATATATATATATATATATATATATATATATATATATATATATATATATATATATAAGATCTTAACCTCATTTAATTTCCATTGTACAAAATGCCAATATAGGTATTGAATTTAATTAAACCATCAATATGTACTGTCATAAATTTTCTATCTATATAGTCCTAAAGCCACAAGGAAATTAAATATGCAGTTCATTGTGATTGAATCAAAGGATAGGATATGATTAAAAATTATAATATGGATATATCAATACACTTGTGTAATGTAAATTTTCATATCTCTTATTATTTATATGTGCATAGGTGATATCTAGGTAAAGTGGACTTTGGACACTAATTATTTATAGTACATTATCTTTAAAAGTGTGCCAAAAATTTTCAATAGTACTTCATCCTTTAAAAGAGTATCACAAATTTAGTAAGTTTCATATACACAAATAGTCATATTTATTTTATTTACCTTGTTTAATTGTCATTGCAAAAATCCAAATACCTTGAATTTAATTCAACCATTAATATATCCACTCTCATAATTTTCCATGTACGCCCTAATATGTACCCCATGAAAGTACTACAAGTTAAAATTCCTAGATTCTAAAGGTTCTACTTGATTTCTATAAAATATAGTAATCATCTTTTCACCTTTAATACTATTTATTAAACCTAGATATTTTATGAGAACTTATTATATTATAGATACAATATTTTCAATTGTTGTAGTGCATACATATAAAATTAAGCATCATGAATAAATTTATAATAGTTTCTATCTATATATGAACCTAAAGTCACAAGGAAATTAAATATCTAACATTAATGTGATCATCAAAGCATGAGATTTATGATTAAAAATTATACATGGATATACAAATACAAGTGCAATTTATGTAAATTTTCATTTCTCATATTAAAGATGTACACATCTATTCAATAACTAGGTGAAGTTGATTACATGGACACTAATTAAATGGTACATCATCCTTAAAAGTGTACCACAAATTAAATAGCACTTCATCCTTTAAAACAGTGTCACAAACTTAGTAAGTTTCATCCTTAAACTCGAATTTAAGCTCAAATGTTTAAAATTAAACATGTAAACACTTCAAGTTTATAAGTTTGGATCTCCTAAGAACATAGATAGAAATTAAAAATAACTTACACCAATGTGTTTCAATAACTAACTTGTGTTTAACCAAATTTAAAATACTCATCATCAACATATTATAAGTAACTAAAATAATGGAGTTCAAACACTAGAAATAAGTTCTCATTTGAACATGTATACATGTACTTGAACTTGAAAATCATGGATATATCTGAATCAAACATTCTAGTTCAGCTCGATCTTCATAACATGTAACATTTTTTGATGATCATCACTATCTATTCTCCATTTTTTTCATCCATGTGCATGTCAAAATCCATGAAGATGTAGGGTAGTAGCAATTACTAGTTGACTATATTGATATACCTTGTTCTTAGGTTTATAGTCAATAACACAAATCCCATGTTGAATAATTTTGACTTGGTTGAGATATATCCCTTGCACTACAACATAACCTACATGGTAAACAACATGAACCAAAGGTAAGACATGCGCACATAATATTTTCACTCAAGGTTTTACAATATATTTAATGTAATGTCATGTACATGTACAAAATGTATATGTGTGTGTGTGTGTGTGTGTGTGTGTGTGTGTGTGTGTGTGTGTGTGTGTGTGTGGGTTTGTGTGTGTGTGTATTTGTATGTGTATGTGTATGTGTATGTGTATGTGTATGTTTATGTACATGTGTATCTGTATGTGTATGCGTATGTGTATATGTATATATAGATGTATATATATACATATACATATACATACATACATACATACATACATACATACATATATATATATATATTTAAATTCAAACTCACTTGTGGGAGACAATATTCCATCGATTGTTTCAGGTTTTGTTAGCTTATTCCTCTCTTTTGTGCAACACATTAAATAATAACTAACACCTTCTATGTTTACAGGCTTTGCTATGACTACAAAATATCTCTTGTACACCAAATTTACATGGAAATTTTGTAAAGAAAATAGAACTTTCTAGACTAAAGATCATTAAATTTAACTCATCTTGATAAGTAGTAAAATTTAAAAATAACTATGTAAATTATATTTATTTACATTAAATTTATATAATTGGAAGTACACATGTACCTTTTTCTAACCAATCCTGAAATATGGTCATAATCAATTGAAATCAAAGGAATGTCTTCAAATATTTTATCCTCATCTTCATTGTATGTATTTGAAATAGGCACCATATTCCATTCACTAACATATCCAAGTTGTTCGTTGTTGCATGCATCATTTTTTTCTAAAAAGCACTCAGTGTAGAAACAAGAGTAATCCCTCATGTATAATATCCATCCAGGGTGATGATCCATACTCATGACACAATGCAAAGATCTTTTTCTATTTACCTTCTTTCATCCATGCATTGATATTCTATCCACACCTAGATACATAAAAATAAACTTATGTGAAAAAACATGTATATATATATATATATAAATTATTTAGAGTTTGAAATTGTCAAATGTTATTTATACATGTACCTTATATCTCCCAAAACACTCTATGTGGAATGTTTTGATTCATTCCTTAAAATGTGTTGACCTCATTTGATGCAAAGTGTTTCTTACATGATTCAACAAAATCATTTGCATCATCTATACGATCTCCTAAATAACTCATTTGATTATTTATTAGAGCATGTTTGATCCAAGTTCCTATACCATCATGCTCACCCTTTCCATTCTCATTCTCAAAGAAACTCAAAACATGTGGTATTTTCTATTTTTTGTGATATCTATGTAGTGCATAAAACAACCATGATGATTTAAATTGTTCCACACATTCATTTGACGATATAGAATTCTTTTTATTAATACACCCCTAGTTGTCAAATTCTAAAAAAAAATTATAAAGTAATTTTGTAAAAAAAGTGTTTCGTGCTCTTTATCATCAATAATATAAAAGTGTTATTCTTTCTTAATGAATCATTCATAATATGTACTCTCAACACCATCCAAATCCAATTATGCATGTTGATAACACACATGCACCATAACAGTGATCTGCTTTGAAAAGTAATATTCTGATCGAATCTCTTTTTGATGTACAAAAGAGTAATTTTTTGCAAAGTCGACTATTGATAGAACTATTCCAAGTGGGAAAGTATCTCTTAATGTTTGAAACTATTGTTCTTTCCACTTAGAAAAAAAGGCATGATGTATGTATGGTTGTATCAATTTTTAAAAATATTCCATAAATTTTCCAATAGGTATCTTTTCTTCTACATATTTTAACCTTTTGGATTCTTTCCCAAAATTTGTTTGAAACTTTACGTACTTGTAACTCTTGCAATTTACTACCTTTGTTAGGTCAGTAACTCTTGTAGCCAAATTTCCATATGATTTACATTGTCCTTTTATTTAGTTTATTTGAGGTCCAATTGCATTATCGCATAAGATGGATTTTCTGAAAAAACTTACCTATTTAGGAGGTGCATTTTGAAAACCGTGACTTTCTTCTCTCATCTTTCAAAAATCATGAGAGTAGAGATATCAAATTCAATATGATAACGAGAAAAAAAAGTTTCAAAAACCTTGTTTATCTTCACATAATGTGGCTTTAACCTTTCAAACATTCTTTTCCCAATCTTTATATGAGGATTGTAATACCCCTTGTGTTCTTGGTATGACTTGATATTTTCTATGGTTTTGCTAGATACTTGGAGACCTCAATAATTGTTGTTTGTTAGTTAGACTAGTTGATTGGATAGCTTACACTACTTGATGATCATGATATTGCCTTTGATGACATGGATATTATGATATGACGTTATGGTCACTTAATTGGTGATGTTTTTACATAGATGCAGTATTATATTGTGATGCGGTAGGTTAGTAATTATTTCATGATGATATGATGTGATTAGAATAGTTTAACAATGTTACTTTATACTTGATGTTGTAGTTTTTATTATGGTTCTGGTGAGGGGATAGCATATCACCACTCGTTCACGAGCACCCTGCTATGTTGTGATTTCCTTCTCATGATGTGTTGTATTTGCATATATATATATATATGTTTTACGCAACCTTGTTTGTATGCAGGAAATCTTGCAAGAACTAAGCCTCGATTCCACCTGCTTTGGCAGGATAGGGAAAGCATTATAATATTCCAATGAGCATGATGTTGAAACATAGATGAAAAGGAAGCAACCCTATCCCAAGTCTGTTAACCCATCATTATGTCTAGTGGTATTGTGTGTTCATGACTCCGGTTCATTTTGGTATTATATGATAGTTGTTTATTGTGAGTTTGTAATTGTGTCATTTATTTAATGTTGTGTTGTTATGTATTTGGGTGGATTAATAATATTATTTAATTAAAATAAGTGTTATTAGTTAATTACTGGAATAGCTTTATTAAAATTTAAAAGTGTTAAATTAAAGGTTATGTAATTAATTAAAGATAAATAAATTAATTGTGTAAATAATATTATTTATAATTTGTCATTTGGATAATTTAATGAAAATAGTAAGTTGAGAATAATTAATAGAATAAAATATTTAAATAATTTAAAATGTGCCAACTATGAGTGGAATTAACAAAATAGAAATTAAAATTAAAGATTTTAATTAGAATAGAAAAATCAAGAGAAGAATAAAAAGAACCAATGAATGTTTAGATTTTTGTTGAAAACTAGTGAGGAAATATAAATTTTCCTTTTCATTCTTATTTTTGGGTTTTTTAAAAATAGAAGGGGGTATTTTTACTTGATGAGAAAAAGGAAGAAGTTTTAGGCACTCGAAAATGGTGCAGAAGCTTCAAAAAAAAAAACTTTGTTTTCTAAAAATTGGCTTCTTCTTTCATTGTCTTTGGAAAAGCCATTTTAAATAGAAAATTAGATTAAAAAATTGGATGAAAGAAATTTGTGAAGAAGTGCTATAGAAGGAAAGGGAGATTTTCAAAGAGCCATGTGGGAATCAAAGGAGGGCTTCGTCAACTCCTCTGCAAACACAAGACTCCAAGTTCCCTTTTATGTTATTGATCTTTCAATTTGTTCATTAAATAAGTAATGGGAAACATTTTATTTTGTAAAAGAAATTCGATTGGGGGTTTTAGTATAAATTGCTCTCATCAATTTAGTTATTTTGTTGGGTATTTGATAAAGGAAAAAAAATTATTATTTGAAGTTACTGGAATTTTCCTATGTGCCTGAAATTTTAGTTTTGAGAAATCTTATTCTTTCTGGAATATTTATATATATATATATATATATATATATATATATATATATATACAAATGAGTAATCATATATTTTTGCATAAATTATTTGTGTGCTAATTTTGCATATATATATATATATATAAATTATCGGTCGACTGTAAAAAAAATTTGGTGTCAGCATTAAAATAAATTTAATTGGATTAAGGAAGGGATGACTGGGCCATACCCTCCCCTCTCCCCTTATCAGCAAGTCTTTGATTGTGCACAACAATCCACAGACTGCTATGCACAGTAGTCTCATGGATTGTTGTGCACAGTCCTCCAAGACTATGTGCTCCCTGTATGTTATGAAATTTAGTTTATATTTAATAAAACACATACACACACACACACACATATATATATATATATATATATATGTATATATTTATATATATATGGGTATATTTAAATACCCAGAAAAATCAATTATTTCATAATTATTTAATAGATGAAAATAAATTATATATATGTGTGTGTGTGTGTGTTTATATGTATATACATACATAAGATTTAATATTTTAAATCTTTATATATATATATATATATGGAAACATTTTTATATATTGATTTTGTGATTTTTGAATTTATATGTTGGCTATAATTTATAAACTAAAAAGGGAAAATCATATAATAGATTTATTATCAAAATTTTATTTCAAATTTTTATTATGGAAATGAAATTAAGTTATATGAATAGTTGCAAATAGAATGAAATGAACTTTAGTAATTAGAGAATTATTTTTGTAATAGCAAGTGTGGGAATTTATGATAGTTTTTAGTTAATTTGTATTTTGGTTGTTGGATTCTTGTAAATTTGGATTGGCCTTCTTATTATTTTTGTGTTATCTCTTTTGGTCTTTATTGATGTGGGAACCCAGTATGTCATAGGAACCCTATTCAGAGTTATTGTGATCTTAGATTTTCAGAGGCATGAGCCAAATTCTAAATGGCATTTTATCTATTGCTTTTGATTATGACAAGTTTGATTTGGCATCATAGTTTGGATTCTTATGGAAGGGTTGTACCAGTTTTATTGAGAATTTAGTTGTGTTGTTGGTGAGATGGGTAATGCTTCACATGCATTTTAGTTGAGATTGGATGTTTTGTTTTTCCTTAATGGTACAATCCTTGGATTTAGTGATGTTTTGGGTCTCTAGGGAGAGTGGCTCTTCATGGCGGCTGGTGCACAAAGTAGTGGCCAGGATAACCCACACAAGAGTTAGAGTAAAAAGTGATAACTTAATCAAAGAATTTAGGGGGTTGGGTAGTAATAACATTAAAAAGATAAGTATGGATGCCTCTTCCATTTCTTAGGGCTTGTAGACTAATGGTGGACTGAGAAGGTCATGGTTGGCAAGGTCGTTGCCTCATCTCCATGACAGGTTAACGGCTCCACATGAGTCACCCTATGGAGCCGACATCTAGTAAGAGGTGGCTAGGATAACCATAGATGGGGGCCAGCACCTGACTGCAAGGTGGTCAGGATAACCCATGTAGGACCATGCAATGACACTCTCCTCTAGTTGCCCTTATGACTTGTTATCTTTGTAAGCCTCTGGAAGTGATTTATTGATGTTATGTTATATGATTTATTGTTTTTATTGAATCAATTTATTGATGTTATGTTATATGATTTATTGTCGTTATGGAAGCAATTCATTGATGTGTTGTTATAAGATTTATTGTTGCTATTTTTTGGAAGTGATCTCTTGATGTTATGTATATGATATATTGTTTCTATGTTATGGAAGTGGTTTATTGTTGATATATTTTGAAAGTTTTTTATTGTTGATATATTTTGGAAGCAATTTATTGTTGATATATTTCAGAAGTTGTTTATTGTTGATATTTTTTGGAAGTGGTCTATGGATTCTTTTGCCTTGTAATTTATTGATGATATGTTTAATGATTTAATATTTTTATGTTAGTATCTTCTGATGTGTTGTTGTGATCTATGTATTCTTATGTTACTATTGTTGGAGTTATGTCTTGTTATCATTCTGTTGACATCCATGGTTGAGGTCTCTTCCTTGTCATCTCCTAGCATGGGGGGTGGGTTTTTATAAAACCCACGTGGTCGGGTGGAATGTGTTTTGTACCCCGTTGGGTTCCCCATCAGCATTCATTCAATACAATACCATCCAGATGGAGCTTGAGCCAAAATTCTTTTGTAGCTAGAAGTTCATGATGCATTTCAGATATTCTTTTTTATGGATGTATCACTCCCACATGTAAGGGAAGTTATGATGTAAACTCATGTATATGAACCATGTAATGTATTGAAAATTTATGTAATGTATAATGTATTTTGTAACCATTTATGGCTTACAATATTGATTATGGTTTTATAACATGTGGTGTATTTATATTTATGCATATGTGTGTACAAAAAATCATTGGATTTATTCTTGGTTTATCTTTCTTAATTGAACTAATGTAATGATCATGATGAATGCAAAAGTTAGTTAAGTTTTTTGGCATTTATGTTTATCTTTCGTTATGGGTTAGATTTAAGCAATGTAACATCATGTTCCCCAAAGGACTTAGGTGTTTGAAAGTGTACCATGCAATGTAATATGTATAATGGTAATTTATATGTTACTTAATATATTACTTTGTATTTTTTTTAAAATAAATTGTGTGCATAATAGTTGTCCTTTGGGGTTTTCACAACGGGCATTACAAGGATATTTATTACAAAAGTTAACATACATCTCACATGTCGTGTTATGTCTAGCCAATGTTTTGTATGATGTTCATAATTATTGTTCCCAATCCTATGTCTAATAATATCTCTACTATTTGATGATGGACAGGTATGATTATTCAAAAAAGTTGAGATCAAGTTCCTAACAACATCTTCAATCATGTCAGAATGGGGAACTCTACACATAATTTCCCAATTACCTCCTGAACTATCATCGAAAACCCTTCTCATTTTCACATATTTTGTTGGTATAGTTCTACTATAACCAATTTTATTCGGTGAAATCACAAACTTGTGTCACACTTTATAAAGGAAATGGCCAACACTAATCCAACTTTAAAACTTGAATCACTAAAAAGTGGCATATCTGTTTTGAATTTTGAAATGATGCAAACTAGTAAAATATGTAATTTTTAGTATATTTTATGTGTGTATTTTTTTTAAAAAAAAATTAACTAGTTTTTAATAAATTAACATTATAATTTAGTTGTTGATCAAATGCTAAAAAAATGAAGTTGCATGAGACGTCAAACTTTTTCTAGTAATTTTTATTTTATTTTTTCAATTTTTTGTGTGTTTATAACTTGAAACTTTAGTGCATGGATTTTTTTTTTCTAATTTTGATAAACATATATCTTTAAATAAATATTAAAATGTGCATCAATCAAAAAATAGTTGTTTCCATTGGACGTCAATTATCATATTAAGTATTTATCTAAAATGGAAAAAAAATTATACCATCTTGAAAAAGATTCTTTTATCTAGTGTATCATATTTTTTTAATTTTTTCTAATAAGTTTTAGTATTTTTCCTTTGCATGGTAATCAACCTAATATTTCGTGTTGATAATATACTTTTAGTGAAAATAAGAAATAAAATCAAAGAAATAAACTATTAAAATAAATATATTTTTGAAAACTACACTTATGGATCTACAAAAGGGTATTTTTATATTTAAAAAAGAATGTTATTTACATTAGTAGGAGTTATTGAAACTTCATTTTTTTCAAATAATTTTTATTTTTTATTAAATTGAACTCAAAGTGGTGCTCCATATATTTTTAGCCAATAATTTTAGTTGAAAAAGTTGTGGAAGTATCTAACTTAGCTAGAATGGATCTTACTAGATCATCTGTTTGACCAAAATTGATTTTTAGTTAGAAATACTTAAATTCAATTATGTTGATAAGTTGGTTGAAAGTGTGACACAACTTTGTGCTTTTACCCAATTGAAAGTGCAAATATTTTTCTTTTTCTTGATATATCTATATTTAAAATAGATGTCAACATCACCCTTCTCGAAATGGCCTTATCCACTGGTCGAGATCCTTTCCCAATGGAATCTAAACATTTTTTTAACATTTTTGACAATATATTTTTCTAGATTGTGTTTCCTCTTGTTCAATTTGAATCTACGCCCAACAATTGTAATGGCTCTTTCATCTCATTATGAAGAAGTAAACATGGTAATAGTTAGGTTTTTTCAAGTGTTTCAAGATGATTGAAATGAGCATTGATTATTTCTTTTACAAATTTAGTCATTGCCTCCTACTAGTATTTCTAGGTTGTTTGGGATAATATTTTAGTTTCTCCATATCCATTTCAAGTACATGATCTAAATTTCTATCATAAATTGTCTCTTCACCTCTATAGCTAGATTTATATGCTCGTCCCTACCATTAGAAGGAAGTGATTCTGACCCTTCTCCAACATGCATTATTTTAACTTCGCCCTCCTCCATATCTTCAACTATGTGTTCTTCAACCTGATTTGGTCATTTATCTAAATTTGGCTCGACTTCTTCTTGAGAACATTTTGCTTGTTGACCTCATTCTACACAAAAATACTTTTAAGTCAAGAGAGAGATACATAACTTTAAAAATGCTTAACTCAAGAGAGAGGTCTATAGGACCTATCTTAGAGAAGAAGATATAGAGATAAATAATTTAGGAAAAATATATTTAAAGACACTAGGTTTGAAGTATTGCATATGAATTTACATACTACAAGCAAAAAAAGTTAGAGATGATGCTATAAGTGGAGTTGAGTGTATAAATGAAATCAAAGATTCTTGAACTCGAGAATTCCATGGAACAAATATAATTGGTAATAGATTCAATTTAAGGAAATGGAAAAATGAATTTAAAGTCACTCTAGGTTTTGTATTGCATATGAATTTACATGCAAGAAAATAAAGTGAGATGATGAGCTATTATAAGTGGAGTCAAGTTCAAATAAAATCAAAGGTTCTTAAACTTAAAATTCTATGGAAAAAATACAATTGGAAATATATTCAATTTAAGGTAATGGAAAAATGAATTTTTAAACTCGCCTAGGCTTTATATTGAAAATGAATTTACATGCAAGCAAAGAAAATGAGAGATGATGACCTATAGCTGGAGATGAAAAAATTAAATTAAAATATTATTAAACTTAAGAATTCCATGGAACAAATATAATTGGAAATAGATGATAAGGAATTTAGTAAAAATGAATTTAAATTCAATAGGTTTCAATTATTGTATATAAATTTACATGCAAGAAAAAAAAGTGAGAGATAATGCTATAAGTGGAGTTGACTTCAAATGAAATCAAAGATTCTTCAACTTAAGAATTCCATGGAACAAATATGATTGGAAATAGATTAAATTTAAGGAAATGGAAAAATGGTTTTCTAAAGTCACTAGGTTCTATATTGCATATAAATTTACATGCAAGCAAATAAAGTGAGAGATGATGAGCTACAAGTGGAGTTGAACAAATGAATAAAAGATTCTTGAACTTAAGAATTCTATGGAACGAATGCAATTGGAAATAGATGATAAGGAATTTAGGTAGAATGAATTTAAAGTTGCTAGGTTGAAAAAGTATTGCATATGAATTTACATGCAAGCAAAGAAAGTGAGAGATTATGCTATAAGTGGAGTTAAGTTCAAATGAAATCGAAGATTCTTGAACTTAATAATTTAATGGAACAAATATAGTTGGAAATAGATTCAAATGGAAAAATGAATTTTCAATGTCACTAGGTTTTGTATTGCATATGAATGTATATGGAAACAAAGAAAGTGAGCGATGATGAGCTATAAGTGGAGTTGAACAAATGAAATCAAAGATTCTTGAAATTAAGAATTCCATGGAACAAATTCATTGATGATAATGACCTTATGACCAAAGGATATGATATGCAATGTGAGACCAAATGATATTATGAATAAGGTTTATAATATGAAACTAAGATTAAAAGGTATGCCAAATAAAACTAAGGGGATACACCTTTGAACCTAGGAAAAAGGATGCTAACCAATCTATGATAGACCAAGATAACAATCGGTAGGCCATTCTACACAAGAAAATATAAGATGGAGTGATTTGTCTTACCCCCAAGATCCACAAAGTGGTGAGGGGATAGGATATTTTCATTACACCCTATGGGTTCTACAACACAAAATTTGTACAAGTGCCAAACATGGAAGACGATGGTTAATTTTAAACCCAAAATCAAAATGTGCCTAATTAACATGAAAGAAAAAACAAAATACAAGTTGGGGTTCATTTTAACCCATGAAATGTGAAGATGCAAGTTGCTTTTATTTTTATCGAATGAGGTGAAAATGCAAGGTTGTTGTTATTTTTAAACCAATGACTGAAAATGAAAAGTTGTTGTTCTTATTAACCAGTGAAGTGAAAATGCAAGGTTGTTGTTCTTATTAAACCAATGAGTGAAAATGCAAGGTTTTTGTTCTTCTTAAATCAATAAGTGGAAATGAAAGGTTTTTTTTCTTTATAAATAAATGAGTGAAAATGCAAGGTTCTTGTTCTTTCTAAACCAATGACTTGAAAATGCAAGCTTCAAGTTGTTCTTTTTAAAGAAATGAGTGAAAATTCAAGTTGTTCTTTTTAAACCAATTAGTGAAAATGCAAGTTGTTCTTTTTAAACCACTGAGGTAAAAATGCAAGGTTGTTGTTCTTTCTAAACCAATGAACTTGAAAATTCAAGGTTGTTGTTATTTTTAAACCAATGAACTTGAAAATGCAAGGTTGTTCTCTTTAAACCAATGAGTGAAAATGAACTTATTTTTCTTTTTAAACCAATTAAGTGAAAATGCAAGTTTTTTTAATTTTTAAACCAATGAGTAAAAATACAAGTTGTTATTTTTAAGCAAATAGACACCATAAAAACTATTCAATAAAAAAAGATAAACCCCTCAATGATGTTTATTTTATAAATTTGATGAAATAGAAAATGAAAAAAAGGATGATAAAAATAATATGTCTGCTAGAATAGCATGGAAATAAAAGGAGGAAATACACTAAATAGTAATATTTATGTTTATTCAAGATGAAAATTCATTCATAGTGTTATAGTAATCAATTTTATTTATGGGAGTTTCACTGGATGATTTCATGTGCACTTTTATCTTCAATCACTTCCTAAAAATTCATATATAGAACCATTTGTAAAATAAAAAAACTTTACAATATAGAGAGTTTAAAGGGATTTGTATAAGTGAGTCAATAAATCCCCTTATGGGTACTTACAATATAAATATCCACATTTTTTTAATAGGAAAATGGTTTATGTAAACCTAGGGTAGTGAAATAATTTAAAATAATTTAATAGAAAAAATAAAAACCATGATAAAAAAGATAAACCCATAAAGATATAACAGATAGTATTAACTTCCAAGTTATCTAATGTGGTTTTCATAATTGGAAATAGATTTGTAAGGAAAACATTGAGGTGTTAATATAGGTCCTATGCACACACAAGAGAGAGAGAGAGAAGAGACATAAGAGAGAAGGAAATAAGAATACATTATTTCTATCTATGATAATTTGCCAAGTTTTGTTCGTACCTCTATTGTTCTTCTTCTTTTGAATAATTTTGAGCCTTATTTTTCTTTTTTATTGTTGTCCCATTCTCTTCTTCAAGTAAAAGATTACTTGAAAAATCCTCTACAAAAAGTAATTTCTCCTCCAAAATTTTCCTTGATTGATAAAAATGCAAAGTTTTCTTCTCTGAAATTTGCCTTGATTGATAAAAATGCAAAGTTTTCTTCTCCAAAATATTCCCACCTTGATAAAAATTTGAATTAATCTTGCAATGATATGAAAAAATGAAAAATAAGCTTTTATTTATGTGCATATGAAATTAAAACTAAAAATAAAAATATATTGGTCAGCCAAGGGTTCGCAAAAATACCCTTAACCACATTTTAATATTATTTAACAGGGTTTGAGTGAGCTCCCCTTCAAGTGAATCCTCCTATAGGAGAACTCATGTTCACTTGAATGAGTCTAGGGTGTTAGCCTAAATCCCCCATTTTTGCCCTTGCCCCCCTCCTCTAGAAATTTTCTACAAAATTTTGCCTTTCGAAGCTTAGGTTGAAGATGAAAATGGAATCAAATTCACAAACCCAACTAGATGATTATAGTCCTCAAAAAAATCTATCCATCAAACACAATTTTCATATATTTTGGTTTTATTATGTTTTTTTTTTGTTTAACTAAACGTAGGTTTTTCACCAAAAATCAAGCTCCTTGTTCCACACATGTGGAAAATAGTAGATTATCAAAAAAAAAAATGGAGAATATGTTCATGCTAGGCATTTTTTTCCTTGATCTAGTAGTCGACCTATGTCTAAATTGTAATTATGACATACAAAATGAAAAATACAAATAAATTTATACATACAAAAAAAATTATGTTGCATGCAATCCCTTATGTCTAGATTGTAATTGGTTTGACATCAAAACTTAATTAAGAAAAAATAAGCAATAAAACACTATGAAACCAAATGAGCATGCTAGATATCATAGTTACAAAGCTAAATTTGAAAAAAATAGAATTTTATCCTCATATAAAAAAATTTATGTTGTTTACAATAAACAACACACTTTAAAAATAGTGTTTATTATTAAAAACTAGTTTTTGAAGGAGATGGAAAAAGAAATGCAATTTTATTCCAAAAATTTAAAAAATATATATATTTAGAATCTAAAGACAAAATGTCACAAATCAATAGTTTTCATCATCTTTAAATTCCTCATGGTTATAGCTATAGGTTCCCAAAATTGAAGTTTTAGTTAAAAATATTCAATTCAATGTCCAAATTAGCCAAAAAGTGTAAACTACTATTGTGGGATCACCCTATCAGTGGAGGTGGAAACACCAAAGTAGAGGACTAACTGAGGCAGTCCTCTAAAAATAGCCCCAACATTTTCCTTGGTCTTATGTGTGTAGGTACTTTTTGGTTGGAGCTATTCAAGGAATCAAGTTGCACGAAGTTCAGTATCACTTTTTTATCCTTCTTTGTCAATTCAAAAAGATCTAGTTAAATTATTCTTCCTGTTGTACTTCATTTTAGTACTCTATTTATATTCTATCATTGTGTTTAACTCCATTGGTTAGTATGTTAGCTTTTTTTCTAGTGTTTTTATCTGTCCATGACACTTTCTATCCATCCAGATCCTAGCACCCTACTAAGATGCCAACGTGTTGCATTGGAGTCTATGACCTACACTATCATCCTTAGGAAATGAGTTGTCTGAGTCATAGACTGAACTCTGAGAATCAACTCGTTTGACCCCATGAAACATTTGGCTTAGTAGAAGGACAAAATCAACCATATTGCTCTTCCTTTTTGACCCTAACCCATCAACCTTTTTGAATTACTTTTCTAAGCTTCAGGTAGATTAGGGTAGCCTATTGTTTGGGACCCTCTCGTGACTTGGTATTACATGGATTGATTATTGTGCCGTAGAAAAATGGCCCCTTGTCATTTTCATGGCCTTTTAGGTCTTGTTTCATCATGTTTTATATTTTTTGTCTAAATTTTATATTGCAACAAGGCGTGAACATGCTTATTTTAAATGCTAATATTAAATATTGAAGTCTTGTGAATGTGTTGTGAAGTGTTGTAAAAAATTTATGCATTATTCTAGACTCTATTTAATATAATTCACCTAAAAATCATCATTTGACACATCAAAAAGTCCTATTTTAAAGTGTTGTTAAGACTTGTAATCAAGATTCACACTTTTCTAAGCATTTCCCCCTTATTTACACTTCTCTCGTGTCTTATTGGACCTCCTTACACACTCATATGTTTTATTCAAGTGTATATTTGAATGATACCTCGACACACAACATTAAATTGCATTTAATTCCTGACACCTTGATACACTTTCAAGGTGGGACCCATTTTCCATGGGGGGAAAATGAGTCCACCTTGACACAAAATTAAAAATATTTCAAATTTCTTTCGGGATTTATTCAATTTTACATTTGATGTCAGCCTGTGATGATGTATTAATGCATACTGACACATGAATTATATAAATAAGCTAATTTCACCTCATTTTAGATCCATCCAAAATCTCCAAGCATCAATCAAGTATTCAAGAGTATTCAAGCATTCATAATATAATTTATTGAAGTATTTTGCAATAGATTATTAAGCAGTCATTTAAGCATCTTGGAGCAGTGATTGGCATTGATTTGAAATTACATCTTCAAGGGTTTTGTGGTAAGTTTTAATACTTTATGTTATTCATTTATCCTTTCCATTGCATTTCAATTATTTTCATTGGGTTTTGTAATGCCCCGCCACGCAACCCTAGGGGAAGTTGCAATTCACAAATCAAACACAACAATTTTTTTTGTTTGTTTAAGAACATTTACATACAATTTCACTATACTTTTCCAACATCCCCTAAGGCTACGAGGTTGAGATTACTATAAACCCACAAAACCACATACACGAAATGAATCAAATAATTACTTAAGGAAATGAGAACGCATACATTCCATGCAAGATAATTTACATCATAGAATATGAAATACCACTGGATTCCAATATTACAGTTTACAACATAATTACAACACTCATTCCTCGAATGAGATAAATCCAATAATCAAGATTACATAATACAAATTCCACCTCGATCACAATGAGGGGTAATAAAGACAATAACCAACTGAAAGGACAGGGCATGAGAAGAAACTGATTCCCATGAGCTCTCCAATTGGAAATCACAACCACACGAACAAGAAGAACCAACGGATAAGATGCACGCCACCCGACCATGTGGAATCCAAAAGGTTCCACTCCCTCCGTGCTAGGAGATAGTAACAAGGGATTCCTACACAAAACCATCTACCACTAGACACGACTATGACATGGCTGAACTGATGCAACTACAATCACAATAACACTTAACCACTACACTCACAATAACACTTAACTGCTACAATCACCACATTGCTTAACACGAGGTTACAATGCTTCCAGAGAACAATGACCATGTACATCACATAATAACTGATTAACTATCGACATAGGAAGAGTGTCATGCATAAATTTCCATGAGTTACCTTGGCTCAACCTTCCTAGGCTACCGAACCCCCATCCTGGGTTACCCTGGCTTGCCTCTACCAGCTACCAGACCCTCACGCAAAACTATGCATCCCATCTCATCTCGAGCCTTATCATCCACTTGTTTCACAAGAGAGGCATTCATTAACTTTATTAGTGTATAAGATCCCCATTAATTCTTTTAAATTATCACTTAATTAAACTCTAGGTGAGTTACCCTGGTGCCCCTTTGTGTGCCGGACCCCCACAAAGAGCCACTCTCCTATTGACGACACAACCATAGAAGGTAACCAGATAACACGTCCTCTCCAACTCAAGGAGGTAACAAAACAAAGATACTCACTCCAAACACTGGAGGAAAACAAGATTAAAACCCTCTCCATCACTGGAGGAACACAAGGTACAATCCCACTCCAAACACTGGAGGAAACAAAATACGATGACCCACTCCTTCCAAAGGAGGTACGAATCTCATTACCCTCTCCTATATCCAAGGAAGCACAAATCCCCATTCGTGGAAACTGGGTACAACAACATAGTACAACTCTACACAATTTCCAAGGCGATTCACAAATTGAACCTCTACACAAAACCTTCCACCCTAGAGAACTTCTCTAGAAGACTTACATAGACCCTTAACCCCATTTTCCCGACATTGAAAATGAAAGAAACATGATGTAAAAGCATTCCAGACAATTCAATATCTAATGTTAGGGTTTCCTAAACCCAATCAATCATAGTTTTCATTCTTGCAATTACTTAATCAAACACATCACATTCACTTTCCAACATTGAAGTATTTACAATCCAATCATCTACTCTAAATTTTACAAGTAACTTCCCTAATCAAGCGTTCCAATAAATACAGTCATTCAACTAAAATTATCAATCATTTCTCTAGATCCACGATCATATACTATACATGAAACCTTTGTTTAACAAACATTTGAATTAAATAATAAGTCAATCAATTACGTCACACACGAAATTAAGTAAATAATTAACCTTATCTACACAACTCAATAGTAACTCAAAGCACGTTGACAACTTTAAGGGGTTCAAACCAATAGTATATTTTGTTTTCCCAATTACATATATTAATAAATTCAGCCTTTGAAAATGAAAACACTTGATCATTTAAAATCTACCTTTTAAAAAATAAAATCACTTGAATACAAAATCCACTTTTGCTTCGATTACATAATCAAAAGTCATCTTAAGATAATCAAAATCAAATTATAAATAAGTCAAACATTTGACACATATATTCGTCTGATTAGAAAAAAAAAAAACCATTCGATAACTCTAAGTTTCTTGATTATATTCCTTAGTTTTACTATCATATCCCATAATCCAAACTATTTAAATAAATAATGTTATTAGATTAAGATTAAATCAATCCTATACTCTAAGTTCCACAATCGTATACTATTATTAAAACATCTAAATAATTAAACATTTACATCAAACAAATTAGTCTTTATTTCAACTTCACATTAAACAAATTAACTAATTCTCACCTGATTTAAATGAATCATTCCTTATCTCTAAGTTATCAATTATATGCATAATCAAAATGATTTTAATATTAAATATTTTATTTATATATCTGATATTAAATAATATATATATATTAAATAATATATATATAATATTAATATTATATATATTATTAAATATTAAACATATAAAATATAATATTAAATATTAAAATACAATTAAAATTAAAATAATAAAAAAATGAATTTATATTTTTTTTTGGCAAAGGGCCGAAGCCCTAATTCCCATGGGCCGCGCAGCCCAAATAGGGGACGCAGCCCCTGTGTGGGCTGCGAAGCCCCCAGGGCCTCCCACGCGGGGGTTGCTACCCAGCAGCCCCCCACATGGGGACGCGGCCTGTGTGGGCTGCGCTGGGCGCGGCCACCACATGTAGCACCTCCAATGGGGTGGTCGTGGGGCAGTGCCCTGCCCAAAAAAGAAAACCCTCATTTTTATTTTTTTTATTTTAAATTTTAAATTTTGTTTCTTAAAAAATAAATGACTTCGCCATGGTGGATTTAACCAGATCCAAAACAAAACAGAAGATTTATATGCCTGATATATATATATACTTACCTATTTCCATTGTTATAGTCAGATTGAAGAAGATCAAACAACAAGAAAATTGATAAAACAAAATTTTGTTTTATTTTCTAAATTTTATTGGCAAGATTATTTTTGTTTTGTTCTAGATTTTGAATGGAGATTTAGGATGGGTTTTTCCTCTAAATCAAATTTTGAATGCCATAGACAGTTTAAACAATTTCAAAAAAAAAAATTCAAAATAAAAATTTGCACAAATAAGGAAAGACCCTTGTGTTTTTCTCCAAGCTTTAAAATCCTTCAATGGAAGTTTGCCCTTTTCTTTTTCCAAGCTTCACCAATCTTCAACCTTTTCCTTCAAGAATTTCCATGCAAGTTTGCTCTCCAATTTTTTTCCAAATTCAAAAATTAAAATTCTCCCATAAACATGAATTACCTTATGCCCTTTCTTCCCCAAATTTGTCAAAACCCTAAAAATGACTCACCCACTAAATTTATGCCAAAATGAAGATATTTTCTATTTTTTTCAATTTTAAAACAATTTGCTTTCCCCAAATGCATTTTGCATAATTTTCATTTTAAATAAAATTCATTTTCAACCAAAAAGGTAATTAAATTTATCTAACCAAATGAATTTCACAATTCACAAATAAAATTATTTTCAACTTTTATTTCTAAAAGTAAAATATAAAAGCTTAATTCTTTTTTTTTTATTTAATCCAAAAAACCAAAGATGCCAATCCAACCAATTTGATTTAATTTATCCTTATTAATTTGATTAGTCAATAAAATAACCTAATTCAAAATTAGATTATTTTATTAATTAAATTTAATTAATTAATTAATCACTAGCTTCCCAAATCTTCAATAAGACAAAACAATAATTATTTATAAATTTCAAAAGCCATTTAATCCCTTTTAACTTGCAATTTTAAATATAAGGCCAAAGGGGAAACTAACAACATAAACACTGAACCCAACTAAAACTGACGACACACTATGGCTAGGGTGATGGTTTGACACAAAAAGCCTAGTTACTATCTCCCAATCGATATTGTTGGTCGATGGACATGCTCAACCTGTGAAACCAGGTGAAGTCGATGTCTTGTACCTGCATCCTGCACACAATACAAGTGTCGAAACATGCATATAATATATTAAACACACCGTGAAAAAGGGAATCATGGAATCACAGGGCGCTCGCATGCGAGTGATGTGATCCCTTCCCCTTCACCAATACAGTATAGCTAACTGAAACATCTAAAATCCATGATATAATCAAAGCATAAAGCATCGGTAATTCACAGACATGCTAATTTAATCCATAACATGAAATAATAATAACATCAAAATAAAATATCATCACATCAAAATATAATGTTTACAACACTTAACATGTAATGGTCAAAAGAAACCAAGTTCCAAAGTCAAAGCATAGTCAAACACAATCATAACAAGGAAGAATATTGCTGATCCAAAGAGCCAAAACAGAGGGGTGTTGCAAGTTTGATCACCAAAGTGGGGTTTGACCAAGGCAAAACCCTATTTGCTAACCCTCCAACATTTCCCCCCTTTGTGCATGTGTTATTTTGCATATTTAACAGGTCTAAAAGGTGTTGAAAGGTGGAATCAAGTAAATTGAGATCTTCAAGAAATTACATCATCTTTTCTTCTCTTTTGAGTGCTTTCTGTTTGTTTTTTGCAGGATTTGACTTTAATAACCCAACATTCAAGATTTGATAGATCTGATGTTACAAAGTTGTTGACTGTAATCCCTTTAAAATCCAAGAGTGGACTGATTCACCACCCTTGGTGAATGAGTCCTCCTTGAGATCAAAAATGAAGATTTTTTCAAATCCAGGATCGCGACAGATAGAAACCAATTTTTGACAGTTTTCACTTATAGGTGGACTGATTCGCCACCCTTGGCAAATGATTCCCGCAATGAATTTTTTTGTGACTTCAATCATCCTTCCAGACACTTCAACAACTTCAATTCTAGTCTAGGTGCACTCATATTCAACCACGTACTTTTTGTTCTACATTATTTCTTCAATTTTCATGTTGTTTGCATATCATAGTGTGTTTTCTATCATTTCATAAAAACTAGTTTTGCATTCATTTAGTTTAGTTACAATTCATCTACTACATTTAGTTAGGATCATTTAGGCATTGCATTACTGCAAATTACATATTTGAATGAACTTGTGAAGTTTTTGGTCCCAAACCTCTCTACTTTTAGGTGAAAAATCTTGAAGTGTTAGAGGGATCCTTGAGTGCCAAAAATCTCTTGTTCAATTATATGCCACACTTTGGCTTGAGTGTTTATTGGTGGAATTAATATGCCATTATCCATTTTCAGATTGGCATTACCTATGTAGTGGGATTTATTGGATGTCTATATGTTCTTCATTAATAGGTTTTATAAAAGGAACTTGTGATTGTGGTTTATGAGTTGCATTTATAGTTGGCATGAGTTTACCAATGTTATTGATTCCTAGGACTTATGGATGGTTGGATGTATTAGCATATAGTTTAGATGTTATTTTTTATTATATGAGATTTTTATTTAACAATAGCTTCGAACCTTTTTTATCACTTGGATTTGATGATTGTTTTATTTCGATTGGTGCATCTTAACCTTAGCTTCTTTTCCTTTTTCATAGGTGACATGTTGAAGGGTGATAGGATTTCTCTCTTGAGATGGTTGTCACTTTGGTTTTATTGTACATATCTTGATGGAGCACAAGAACATACTAGACATGCATGTGGTTTCATGTATAACTATGATTATGTATTTCATTGATTGACCCTTATTTTGATGTATACAACAAGTGGAAGAATGTTAGTATTAGGCTTCATACACCTTGCATAAAATGGAATAATTTTTATTATGGAAACTAAATAAATATTTAATATGGAGCATCTAGGAGGTATATTTAGACACATTAAATATTTATTTTGGGTCACTTGTAAAGTTTTATGTAACATTAAGTTAGTTATTTGATGTGTGGGAGACATCAATTAATTAATTGGAAAAATTATTTAATAATTGTATCAAAAGGTAAATTAGGGGTCGATGGTTTCGTGTACTCATGATTTTAAGAAACATGGTTTTATCTTGTCAAATCAAGAGTATTAGTGTGAACTTGAGTCTATAAAAGTAAGCACAAGTTTAGTAGTTAAGATTGGATGAGTGAGTGGTATGTCATAATATTGAGTCTTTTTGAGGAGTGCATATGTGAATCATGGCATGAGATGTATGGATTTATGCTTGAACACATATAGGATGCATAGGATAGGCTTGATATTTCAGAATAAGTCATTGTAACTCTATAAGTGCATGTATTGATTTATTTTTTTATAATAGATGGAGTATGGATGCTTTTGGAGTTTAGGTTTTTCACATTTGAGGGTTTTCCTAGGGAATATCTTATTTTATCTTGTCGCTTATCTATTTGATATTTACATTATGGTTATTTTATAAGCTTTCATTTGTGCATTTCTCTCATGGGGTTATGTAGATAATGTATTTAACATTTTGGGTATTATACATTTATTTATAAACTATCACTAGAGGTGACAAATAGATATAAATAATCTTCCAATGATTATATCTAATTTGTTATTAAAAATTATGTAGTCATGGAGAAAAGAAGGGGGATCCACAAGTTGATGCCACTATGTGGAAAATGGCATGATAAGACTATTCCACATATACCATTCATACTAAAAATAAATGAGGATCATTATTGATGTCAAGAAAGTGAAATATGGCACCACATAAGTGGTCCATGTCCAACACCATGTGGACTTGAGTTATCACTTGCACAATATAATGAAATATTCCACACATGCAAGATATGCCACATAAAAATGGGTTGTATGATCAAATTAAAAAGAAAATGTTGGATATATCCAATGATAGTGTTGAGAGGGGATATGTTTATGTCGATAGTGTGCAGTAGACCAAGGAACTTGTACATTCCAATGGATTAGCCATTGGAAGGGTGTTTATGCACTACTAATGAGACCTGGGGTGGACATCCACAAATCATTTGCAAGAATTAGAAAATTTCTTGAAGACTCAAAAAAGCCACAATAAATTGAATGACAACTCGAAGTCTTAGAAACATAGAATTTTGAACACTTGGGCACAAGGTAAAGAACATAGAGGGTCATGACACATTTCCCAAAGCATGATATTACTTTGATGGAGCCCAATCAAGGAGGCCTTTAGATTGGTAATTTAATATGAATCAAACAAAGAAGGAATGTAACAATGAGATACAAAAAAAAAAAAAGGGAGCATGCAAATTTTCTAAGCAACAAGCTTAATTTCACATAAAATTATGACATTTGTTTTTTTATTAAGCAGGAAATTGAGGTCTTGAACCCTAAACAAAAGAAGACATCAAGGAAAAACAAAACAAGCCCAAAAATGGCAAAAAAGAATACACTAGCAGCACATTAATAATTTAACAACAATATTAGAGTTTAAGAGAAACTTAGTAAAAAACAACAAAATTATGAAATTTGTTACTATGTATACCTATGTAGATATTTCCTCAAAATAAACACAAGATTAAATAAGAAATTCTAGATGTATACAAATTTTACGATTACAATAGCATACTCTTTGAATTAAGAACAATATAAATAATATTCTTTAAAAAAAAAAATTATTTTAAAGTATTTAATACTATTTAAAAAAATAATAATAATTTATTTTTAATCTTAAATCTTTTATAAATTCTTAGATTGAGAAAACTGAAAACAAACACTACAAAAAATTTACATTTTGCAAAAATATAATGCCATAATTTCATAAGAGGAGTATGAGAGCTTCTTAGAAGTTTCAATAAATGGCGGATATCTGTTCGCTTAGAAGAGCTATTAAGCGATGCCACGAATTGGATATCCACTTGTCAATGTTAAACTAACGCTTATACCAATTATTCGCCTACAAGTGCTAATAAGCGATGGAAAGCCTCAATGACGCTATGCTCTTCGCCCCTCACAACTAATCCTTTCTCTATTTCATTATTCTCATTTGGGCACCCCCACAACCCCCGCCACATAAATTCTATTTCATCCGTTGGAGCTAAGAAATTTTTTACGACCAAATCCTGTGCAGCGAGGCATCTAGAATGTTGAGTGAAGACACCCATCCATATCCATTTACCCTCACTCACCTCCGTTGGAAAACATGTAGGGAAAAAATCTTCAATAGAAGAAATCTTCGAGTAATCCCCCAAAATAATATGTAGTGGTATACGCCAAGAGACACAATTTATAAGTAAGCATAGCATCATGGCATTGGCATTGGAGGGATACTTCTGCGACAATCTTATGAGTGGAGGAGCGGTAGAGACGTGGCAGATTTTCTTGTTAGCAAACGAGTGGAAGTAAGAGGGATTCGGAAAGTTTGAAGAATTCAAAAGTGATCCCGCACCAGGTACTGCCTTTGTACATATTATTATTTACTCCGGCCATCTCTGCCCAAAACAGAAAGCAAACGTTGGTGATGAGCTTAAAAAATTAAAATTATATATCTGGAAACAGTTATTACCTGAATATTCAAACAGCTAATCTTTTTTTTGCTACTAGTTCCAGTCTGCTCAATCTTTGCAGGTGCTCCAAACTTTCCATGTGCAGCAGCTCACAAGATGTACAATTTAGCTTCCCTAAAGATGTGCAGTGTTGTAAACCTTGTATCCTATCAACTTTGTTGCCACCGATCAGTTCAAATACTTCCAGAGAAGCTAATTTACGGAAACTTGGAAGCGCGTTCAACCGTGGACAATTTTGTAATATCAGCTGTCGAAGGTTTACTAGGCCACCAATACCACTGATGGTTCTTAGTGATTTACACCTCCTCACGTGCAGATCCTCCAGTGTTGTTGGCAGATCGTCGACCTCCGTTAAATAATCAGTACACCAAAGTGAGAGAAATTTAAGGCAGGGGCGGCAGTCTTGAAAAATTGAAATCTTTGGCACCCGGGTGTACCCTACATCTAATCTCTTGAGGTTACACAACGATGAAGTAGATGGA
Organism: Sequoia sempervirens; assembly: GCA_007258455.2. Taxonomy (NCBI): domain Eukaryota; kingdom Viridiplantae; phylum Streptophyta; class Pinopsida; order Cupressales; family Cupressaceae; genus Sequoia; species Sequoia sempervirens. Next base: position 221,931,617 of record VDFB02000015.1, on the reverse strand, counting down.
CCCCTTCCCAGATCCAACTCCCTGATCGGGCAACCGATTATCTGCAGGTTTTGAAGATTGAACAGTTGCTTCAATGAATTTGGTAAAGATTCCACTTCTAAATTCGCTAATTTCAATCTCTCTAAAAGATTGAGGCTCCCCATCGAGTCAGGTAAAGAGTGCATCTCAAAATCCCTTTCATCTGGACATATCTCCAACACTACCAACTTGCTGAGTTGACCGATGTTAATTGGGAGCTTCGATATCCAGGTACCATTTAAATAGAGCTCACTCAGTGAAGCCTGATTTGTGATGTGAAGAGGCAACTCTTTCACCTTTATACACTCATCAAGATTCAAATACTCGAGCTTTGTCATGTTTTCCAGGATGTCTGACTTTAAGTTGAGCATCTTACAACCCATTAAATTGAGATATATCAGAAGCTTCAGCTGCTTAAAAGAATCGGGCAACATTTTCAATTTAGAGGAACAACTCAAATCTAAATCCCGCAGGTTTGTCAAATGACCAAAACAGCTAGGCAGTGATGATAGCATTTCACAGCTTCTTAGCTGCAGGTGCTCCAGTGATTGAAGACGGTAAATTTGATTTGGCAGACTCTCCAATTTGCAATGAGACAGGGAAATCTCTTTCAAATTCCTGAGATCTCCTATGGACTTTGGAATTTTCACTAAATTAGGGCAATCATAAATAATCAACACTCTTAACTGCAACGGAGCCTGCAACCAATTTTTAATTTAGTTACAGGGAAAGATATAAAACAATTATATTTAATTAGAATTAAGTATTGCAAGGAGCTGTAGACAACAGAGACTTACTTCCCCTTCATTCTTCCACAAGCCTACTATATTCTGGCAGCTATAAAGTTCTAAAACTCTCAAATTTTTTGAGGGTAGCCACGATGGAAGAATTTTATGAACAAGTCCACTACAGCAAAGCATTGCCAACTCTCTTGATAATTTGACAATATGCAAATTGTTCCCATAGTCTTCTCCTACCACAAAAACTTTTAATCCATGAAGCCCAAAAGGAAATTTGCGTGTCACGCCACTCTTTGCTTCATTCAGTATCATTCCTCTAACCTGGATATAGAGTAGCAAAAGCAACACATTCTAAATTAAAGGACATAAACATACTAATGGACAAAGAGACAAACAAAAAAGATATTCCAGGGCATGATTTATCATAGTGCAGAAAGAATAAATTAACCCACCTCCATTTCTTTCTGGATGCCCGTAATCTGATCTGGAGACCATACACGTCAGGGCGGCTGAGTTTTTGCTATTTCCATTCCTACATCCCTTAGGTGGTCATGCATTCGTATGCAATTGTTGTAGTCTAATTCAACTAAACATTTATTTAGCAGCCTCTCCCAGCCGTACAGACCACTCCACCCTGATCCGTCCCATACTGCAATTATGGTCATCCTATCTCGGCCAATAAAGAAACAAGCTACATCTAAGAACATGTTTTTCTCTTCTCCATCTAAAGCATCATAGCTCACTATCAGCCGATTCTTGATATTAGTGGGCAATATTCTAGAAATCTTTTTCAATAGATCATCCCATAAATCCTTGCTAGAGCTGCCATAAAGCTGACTTCCAAGTACCTTTAAAGACAAAGGTAATCCATTGGAAACACTTACAAACTTTTCAACAAGATCCTCAAACCCCAACAGTGGAAAGGGTTGTAAAAATGCATGCCAACAAAAAAGTTGCTTAGCATCGAATGGATTCATTGTTTTCATTTTATAAATGGAAGAGATGCCCCGACATTTAAGCACATCCCTTTCTTGTGTTGTAACAATGATCAAACTCCCCCATCCAACAATATCCTTTGTGGGGAGTAAAGCATCTAATTGATCGACATGATTTATATCATCCAAAATGATGAGAACACCAACATCTCTAAGATAGTTACAGAGAATTCTCTTACCTTGATCTATACTGTCAAATGGTTTGTCTTGAAAACCAAGGTCTTGAAGGAGTTTCATCTATTTCTTATGCAATTTGTTTTTAGCTGCAGCATCTCTAACATCAAAAATGAAACTAGATTTTGTTACAGATGAACATTTCTGATTATACAACTTTTTTGCGAGAGTAGTTTTCCCAGATCCACTCATTCCCCATATTCCCACAATTTGAACATTAGAATGAGCTTTTGCAGGTTCATTGAGAATCAGTTCAAAGTCTGCTACAACTTCTTCAAGGCCCACAGCATGTTTAGCTACCTCTAGTGGCACTATTTCCATTACTTTAGATGCACGATTCAGAATATTCTTCAACACCGTATGCTCCTCACTGGACATATGTGAAATATATTTTAAAAAGATAGAAACGGCCTTACTAAACACTGATATTCATATCGAAGTAAAATTTTTATAGAAATGAAAAATATTGCATGAAAAGAAATGTATGATATAAATAATTTCGCCCACATTAAATGAACTCTAATATTAAAAGAAAACTGCGGTAGACAGATTATCTGTCGCTTACCCATTGTTATCAATGATTTCGCCCACACAAAATGAGACGTTGTGGAGTGCTTCCTTCCACTCCTGGAGCTTTTCTGAACTGTATCTATGCTTTTTTGCATGCTCCGAGAAAGCATTCACATATATTCCTTTTCCTTGAGCCACCCATCGTAGATCGGTAGGTTGAAAATGGTAGAAGACAGGAATAATAGGTGTTCCACATTTGAGCATAAAGATAGCTCAGCAAGACACCATGGCGATTGTGCATAGCCGGGAGAGAAAATTGCTACATGAAGGGAAGCACTCCGCATTGCTTCTTCCAGTGCTGCGGGCAAGAAGTCTCCCAACTGAAGCTCCTCGGAATCAAGAAAAACCCTAAGACCCATTGCATGGAGGGCGTTGTAAATAGCTCTGGCCAGCGTATCTTTGACATCTGGTCCACGATGATTAATAAAGATATCGCATGGTAGCTCTTGTAATGGTGCTGAGAATGTAGCAGAAGTAGATGCAGATGGTGGTGCAATTTCTTCAAAAGCATTTGAAACCTCAATCTGTGACTGACTATCTTTGGTAGAAGTAGATGCCATGGAATCCAGTTGAACTGAACAGAGAAAAAAAACATATGAAACGGTAGGGGAGATGGACCAATATACGGATAAAAGTGAGGGGTGTGCTCTGTAGCGCGTGGAAGAAAGGCAGAAGAGACCCACTTTGTCGTTTGTTCGTGAGAAAAGCAGAAACCAGAATATTGTGACTAGATATGGTCTGTGGGTAGAAGAAACGCAGACGCATTTTGTACAAAAAAAGGTAAATGGCTTAAGGTGTTTTACAGATGCAGAGTCACAATCGTGTTGTCCAATATGCCGATAACAATAATTAAAGTCGCGCGGGAGTTCAATTGATAGGATGTTCACTTTACCGTAGGAGTCTTTTGAAAAAGCACATCACTTAATCTAGGAATAGATCATAAAGATGCGGCAATAAAGCACTTCATTTTCCTCGACCCACTCACGATGGGTTGAACATGCTAAAAAACATTATTACAACGGTGGTGCCCAGGGATTATTGAGAGTAGTATTTAAAAATAAATTATTTTTAAGATGAAATTTACATTTTATGCCATTAGTGTTTGTGGTACAAAATTATAACAAATGAAGAATTCAAAATTAAAATAAAGTAGTTAATAGGTGAAAGTATATTTTTTATGTCTAAAATGAAAATATTATTTTTTATTATTATTATTTTGATAAATGTAGTGTCGAAAAATGTCGTTGGTGACATTTTCATATTTGTTTGGGCTCTCCTTGCAAACTTGAGCTTAATGATGTCTTGACTTAGTGTTGTAATGTGTTTAACACACTCACATTAGGTGTTGGGCCCTTGTGAACTAAATGAACTTAATCATACCTTATATTAATATGTTGTAAAGTGTTGTAACACATTTTCACACTTTTCTAAGGTTTTCCATTAATAATTGGGCTTCTTTGTGCTTTAATTGGCCTTATTTTGCATCCACAAGCCTCTATTACTGCATCTTTCTAAGGATAATCCCGACATAAATCAACATCCAATCATAATTCAAGTGTTTTTAGGTTGTGTGGCCTAGATTTAATGATCTAAGACCCATACGCTGGACCTTAGGCATATTAGTCCCAACTAGGATTTTGGGTCTCGTTCCTGGTTTTACACCTTTCTAAGCATTTTTAAAAATAATCCCATAATTTATGCCTAATGGGACTAATACGCCACTTTGGACATATAAGAGCATTCAAGTCCTTACAAAAACATTCAAGAGTCTTCAAGGGCTGATTATCAAGTGTTTTAGAGCATTATTCAAGCATCAAGCATCATTTCAAAGTCATCATGCATCATTTTTTTTTAGCTAACAATTTTGTGATGTAGGATTTCATGATTCAAGCTAGCATTCAATTCAAGATCTATCACATTCAAGCAAGAGCCAAGATCTACATCCATTTGAGTCATTTCATACATGTTTTCAACACCTTATTGCTAGGGTTTGGTGAGTTGCAACATCATATTTTGTTCATTGATCATTCTCCACTCTTATTTCATTTTATTTCAAGGTTTGATTACCAAAACAGTGTTTTACCAAGGCAAACCCCTTTCCACTAACAAAACAACACTTTTCCCTCTATTTAGTGTGTGATTTCAAGGTTTAGGTTGAACAAACATTGAAGAGAAAGTTAGAGAAAGTTTTCAAAGTTATCACCTTGCATTGGACATCACTAGAAGACTTCTATAGGATGCAAAATGGGGTTTCAGATCCAAAAATCAATTAGATAGGACAAAGAAAACAATGACTAGCAGATTTAGACTTTGAAGTTACCAAAACCCCTAACTAGATTGATACACCACTTCTAGTGTATGAGTCCTAGTTTAGGTCATTTTCCATATTTTTGTAGTTTTAGATATCCTTTTCGCAGATTTCAGTTTTTGTCCAAAAACCCTAATCTAGGACTAAATCACTTAGACTTGTGTATGAGTCCCAACAAGCTTTAAAATTAGTGTTTATAGCATTTCAATCCTTCATCCAATCATCTTCAAGTTTCTAGATGTACACCTTTCATCTCTCAACTTTCTATTCTGTTTTACATGCCTTTATTGGTCATTAAGTGTATTTTTTCATTGCACTAGGTTTAAGCATTTGGTTTTACATTTCATTATTCTTTCCAAGACCTAACTTGGTGGCGAACCCCTCTTTAATTTACAATTAGACCCTGGGACAACCCTATTGCATGATCTCTTTCTCCTTTGCATACTTTGGATTGAGATTTCTAGTGTTTCCCTTCAATGAAATGATAGGGAAGTGTGTTTACTCTATGTCCTAAACCATAAGAAGAAAATCCATTTTTAGTTATTTCATTTTGGTGAACCTACATTTAGAACATCATAATTCTAATTTGGAGTGTCTTATTATCCTAAATTTTGCTTGCATTAGGGTTTGCATTAGTGAAAGTGGATATAGCTTACATTTTAGCATCTCAAATCATTAAAAAACCATCTAAAAATAGTATTTTCATTTAGTTTATAGATCAAACAACATAAAAAGCATAAAAATCACTTGAATTTTTTTGAATTTTTTTGAAAAAATCCTCACTGGGACTCATACGCCCCTCTAGGAAATTTGGTTGTAGTGCATATTTTGAACTGCATTTTCCAAAATTTAAAACAATGTTTTTGTGCTCTTGTTTTTTGTTGATAACTTTATGTTTTAGTTTATAGGGTTTCTATTATATTCATTTAATTGTATTTAGTTTAAATTGCATTTGCAATCATCTTGCATTTAGTATCCCTTGCATGAGCATTTCCGCCTAGTGTCCTATTGCTAATACTATAGTGAGATGAAGTTCGAGACTCATGTCATCTCGTGATAGTACAATCATTGTGGATCTTGGGTTGTCTAGCTCTTTCACTCCTAGTATTGACACTAGCTCACTAGGTATGGACCATACCCTCAACAATTCCTTACCTTTAAGTAGCATAAAGCATGTTGAAACAATGGTTGCTAGTGTTCCACAAGAAAACATAATCCAAATTCATGAATACTTAGCAAACCTGTAACATCAAGTGAGCAATGAAAATATTTCAACGATTGCCATCCCTACCATAGACAACATTCATCGCATGCTTGAAAGTGAAGATGAACTTGTCCTTGTGTGTAACATAGTTCAAATCTTTTGAAAACACCTTACCTCAACCACTAGTGGTCCTTTAACCACAAACAATGTTACAAGTCAAGGAGGAGTTCAAAATCCTCCTGCCACAAAAATTGCCTCTATTCCTACCTATACCAACCCTCAAGTTACAACAATAATCCAACAAAATAGTAATGTGATTCCTTCCTTGAGTATTTCCACTAGCATCCCTAGTACTTTTGTGGAATCACACATCATATCTCCTACCACCTTACCACATATAAGCATTCCATTAACTCATCCTTCCAACACATACACTGCTTCGTCTTTTTCACCTCCATCTTAGAAAACAAGAAGTGACCAACTTTTGTAAGCCATCTCATCCCTTCAAAACCAAGTTTCCACTATAAACCAAAATAAAAATGGCTCACCTATGTATTATGTCAAAAGTAGTCCCTTGTCCTTAGAAATATTACAAACACCGATACCACAAGGTGTAGAGGTGCCTAGATTTGAGAAATATGGGGGGAAGGGAGATTGGGAGGGATGGTGGGGAGAGTGGGGGAGATGCAAGATGGGCGATGTTCAGATAAGTTATGATGATGCGATGGCGATGATATGGTTACCGGGCGTATTATTATTTATGGGCGATGGGTCGATACGCAGGTTGATGGGCGCGAGATAAGTGATGATGATATGGCGAACATATCGGATTATACGCGGGAAACATGAACATATCATCTGACATGATATGATAATCCGATTCCATTTGATGACGATATTATCTGACATATTTTAACATTGTCAAAACACAATGATATCGCGTGACATATTCGATTGTGCCCATAAATGCGACATATCGGGATATCGCGACATGACCTGATGGCAATTACGTGATGATATTATGATGACGCGGGCGGCTCGATGCGATGATGATCGATGCAAGAAACATAGCGATGGGGCGATGACATAGCGATATTCCGGGACCGACCCAAACATGATATTTACGGCGATGATGGCGATGACGCGATGGCGATTATTTACCGAGATATGAAGATGATGCATGCATTATTCGATGATGAAACGATGGCGGAAGATGTGATGTGATGGCGCGACGACGCGAACATCCACATGCGATGATGCAAGTGATATCTGACGAGCGTGACATATTTTATCCATTATGCTTATCGATGGATTGTATGAAAATATGACCTGCCGCGACGGATCTGATATCGCTGCCGCGATGGAGCGCGATGATGATTTTGATTCCTTTTACCCCGGATCCTCGATTTTTGAATCCTTCTGATTTCGAGCGGTTTTTTTCGACATTTCGATGGATCAACTGGATCGGACCTGAACCTGAATCCCGGATCTGACGCGATTTTGATTTTTCCGGATTTTGATTTTTTCCCTCTATCTCTCGACCCTCTACCCTTAACCGTTTACCCTATAAATCTTTAAGAAAACCAACTTTATTATAATGTGAGCACATTATGAATAAGTAGAGACATGGCCGTTTAGCAAGAAATGAGACATTTTATTGCACTAAAAATGGTAAAAAAACACAATATACCCATGATGTCGGCCCACATTCTGCATATTCTCCTGGTTCTGCACATGCTCTGACAAAAAGTAGCATTTTGGTGATTGAGTGAAGTGTGCATGCATGATTTTTAGCTTCCACCACCATTTTCATGATATTTCCATCACCTTTGCATGAAATAGCAGATTTTTCACGTTGAAGGGTTTATAATATGAATTCAAGTTTGAATTACAGTTATAACTGATATACAATTGAAGGTTCGAGGGGAACAAGCTTTTGAAAAAGTCAAATTTTTGAGGAGTTTGAGGAAAGAAGAAGAAAAGGCTACATAATTGGGTAGAACTCCATTTGAAACTTTGGTATTTTAGGTATGTGAAGTCTTTGTAAATTTTCTTTCATTCTATTATGGCTTGCTTTCATTTTTGTTGTTTTTCTTATTCCATGTTGATCAAATTGTTTGTTTGTCATGTTACAACCTTAGGTTGCCAATGGAAATTTTAAATTACACAATTCTATACACTTTCCTATTACATTTTAAAACCACATCTCTTTGAGGCATTTTGTTAAATTTAACAATTGACTTTCTTTGTGTATGCTTCCAAAGCTTTCATTGAGTTATTTTTTCAAACAGTTATACAAACCAGTTGATTTCCTTATCTATGCTACCAAATTTTCCATACATGTCTCTAAAAAATTGGAATATACTCCTAATGCAGTTGGGGGAGGCTTGCAACATACAAACACACAACTCCATTCTACAAACAAATTTACAATTTACAATTTCATCAGGACCTCTTCTTTCAACAAATTCACATTGTTTAGGTTGTAGCATATCCAAGTCACTCAATCGAGTATAATTCCCCACACAACCTTCTCACTTCTTTGCAAACTCCCAAATCCAAAAACAGTCTTTACTTAGGTCTCAAAACAAAATATTTTCCAAGTTTTAGGACCTTGCATGCTCAAATAGGTTTCCAATACAAAATCCCTCAATTTACTCATAAATGCCTAGGGTTTTCTATATTTCACAACTCCAAGGCCTTCCAAGCCTCACCTAAGCATCAAACAAGTTTTCCAGGGTCTGCAAAAACAACATAAACCTTCACTAGGCCTTTAGCCTCATTAGATCTAAAAAACACCACTTTGGTTCCTCCTTTTCATGCCAAAAACTCACATCCAAAGGGTTCATTGGATTAATTTGTAAGTGTATGCACAATGGTTCTTATTAATTTACACTTGTATCCACGTTAATTTTTTTTATGCCAATGCTATCATGTCTTATTTTACTTTGTGTATCTGTAAGTAACCCGATAAACATTGAATGGTGTCTCCTTACAGAAAATGTAGATTTATGAGCCATCCAAGAGAATCTCGGGCATAAAAGCAATGCAACATCCCTATTTTGATGATCTTGACAAATCTCAATTATGATTTTCAATCATTACAAATGTGCATGCGAAGCTTGGTGAGGGAATATCAAGTTATTCATTTGAAGTTAACCTTATCATGAGCACCTATGATGTAGACATTATAGGAGCATCTCGAATTTCAAGATATTATAGATTCATTATAGGTGTTATGTGCAATAGGTATCTTGGAACTCACAGTGAAGATGTATGAGCAGGAGTGACTAAGCTAAGAGACTGACATGCCTAGATCTATAAGTACCTTCCATCTATTTTCATTTCATTTCTATTTTGGACATGATTTGTTTCTTTTTATTCTTTTAGTTTTCCTATCTATAACTAAACTAGTAAAAATTTATTGGTCTCTCCTTGCAAAAAATGCTGATTTTGGAGCCATCGAAGAGAATCTCAGCCAAAAAAGCAATGCAACATCATTATTTTGATGATTTTGACAAATCTGAATTTTGATTTCATGCCATTATAAAAGAGCGTGTGAAGCTTTGTGAGGGAATCTCAAGTTTCTCATTTGAAGTTAACCTCTAAATGAGAACCTATGATGTAGACATTATAAGAGAATCTCGAATGCATGAGTGAAATTGTAAAACATCTATGAGAATAGAGTACCTAAGGCATTGCAATGAGATTTACTTGTAATGAAATTTACTGGAATAATGAAATTTGGTGTCGGGGCACCAAGGTTATTGAGGAAATTTGGTTCACGGAAATCTTTTAAGTTAGTTTTGTGTTTTGAGTTTTGTCAATTGAATAAGGTCATAACACATCCACAATTGATTTATAATATAATAAGTCATGTTAGTTACAAAAATAATAGCTAGGCATGATTGGAAAGATGTAGAATCATTTGTAAAGGCTATTTAAAGCCTCTTTGAGGCTATTTAAGTCAATATTTGAATTTGTAGCCTTTTGAAGGAAAATATTTGAATATATGGTTGTAAATGAATTAGTAGTGAGATTGAGATTGTTAACCTTCAGAGAGTAGCAGTATTTATGTTGATGAAATTTCCTTTAGATGCAAGGATTCAAACCACATCAACCATGTGGTACACATGATTAAATCCCAGAGACACTATGTAGCAATGAAAGAGTTTGAGAAGGCAGAGAGAGCTACATTGGTGACTCAGGAGAAAATTTAGTGATGCAGAGTCAAGGTGGAGAAGACTCAAACAAATCATATTTTAGTAAATCAACAACCTTTGTTATTTGATTTGGCCATCTTGGAACAACTACCAACAAAAAGGCTTCCAAACTCAACAATTTGGCTTAAATTTTAGAGAATGCCTCTCAAGGACCATCTCATCATCAATATAGAATCTACTCAAACCTCCAACACCATTCCCAAGCCATACATACAAGGTTTCTTTGCAATTTATTGGAGATCCTTCGAAATTCCCTACAAAAAGGCTACAAAATTAGCCCTATTTTACAAACAAACTGCTCTTTAAACTTCTTCTAACCCCACAAGCTCTTGGAAAGTCATAAAATAGGTTACAAAACTCCCCATTCCATAGGTTTTAGGAAAGAACTCAACCTCTAAGCCATCATTTCTTAAAACCCTCAATTTCCTAACAAATACCTAGAGTTTTTAGCATCTCACAACTCCAAGGCCTTCCAAACCTCACCAAAACATCAAAAAAGTTTTTTAGGGTCTGAAAAAACATAATAAACCTTCACCTAGCCTTTAGACTTAGTAGATCTCAAAAACATCAATTTGGTTCCTCCATTTCAAGCTGAAATCTCACATTCTCGACCTAAAACAACATCAGCAACCCTATAAATGCCTTAACATTATTAAAAGAGTTAAGGAAACTTAAAAAAAAACACATTGTAAACATTTCCTTTGAGTCACAATTCACCACAGTAGGAGGAAGGGCTCCATCACAAAAATTAAAGTAAACTCAAACCCTACTGGTCTGTACAGGCTGAATAAAGAAAAATGGATTTTCCTTTCACTAAAAAAACTAAAGGCATATCAAAACATATTGAAATATAGGTTAAGACCTTCCACCATAGTGTTTCATGAATTTCTATTCATAGGAGGCCTGTACTGGGCCATACACAGAGAAAAGAAACTGAAAAACTTAGAAAAATGTTGAAATTCCATAGTTTTAGGCATTGTGAAGAGCACAAATCTTCAAAAAAATATTTATTGAAGCCCCATTTAGGATTGAATGATTTTTTTAATACATTTCAAATGAGAATCATCTCCCTTCAATTCCCATAACTACCTTTGAACCACCAAACCCTTATTAAGCCTACAAATACTCATATTTAACAATGGTTTTGCTTAATAATTTTTATCATGCAAATTTATTATTCTAAAGGCCTAGGACCACTTAGACACCCTTATAATGTGACTTTTAGACTCTTTCTCTACAACCCCAACCTACTTTTTACATAATTTTCCTTTATGGTAATATAAACAATTATTTAATTCAAGAACTGTGCTTTTGCACATTTGTCCACCCTAACCTACTAATTCCCAAAGTACATAAAAGATTGGTCTATTATACCTTATTCAAGACAAAAAGACCTCAACATACTAATATTTACCAATTTTCCTCCCAATTTACCATCAAACAATCACAAATTGAGGGTGAGGTGTGAGTGCTCCTGTACCATTCAACATTCAAAAACAAAGTCAATTAGGTTGGAAGATGTTTGGATCAAGCTAGCATTTGGTGGAAGAGGAAGAAAGATGACTGGAACTCTAGAGGCCCACCATACTAGATTTTGAAATTGAACCATGAGAGTAGAAGAGAGAGTTGCTATCATGTATCAAAACATTAACCATGCATTCTTCCAACCAACGAAGAAGGAGATGATTACTTCGCTTCATTTTTATTTGCATAAGCATATCAAGGCATGGGAACCAGGTGATCCCACAATAGTGGTTTACATTTTTTGGCCAAACTCGACATTGAAATTATTATTTTTAACTAAATCTTCACATTCGGGCAGCTATAGCGGCTAAACCGTGAAGAATTTGAAGATAATGCAAACTAGAGTCTCATCAAATTTTTTCTGTAGATTCTAAAAATATTTTTCTCAAAATTTTTGGAATCAGTTTATACTTCTTTTTCCATCTCCCACGAAAACTGGTTTTTTTCAACTAACAACATTTTTAAAAAGTGATGCAGACCGTATAACACATAACTTTTTTTCCATGAAGGATAAAAGTCTAATTCTATCGAATTTAGATTACTAACTCTGATATTTAGTGCTTCCACTTGGTTAGACAGTTTTTTATTGAATATTTTTTCTTTAATCAAGTTTGGAAGTCGAACCAATTACATTTTAGATATAGTGCAACCATATAACGCATAACCTTTTTTGTATATATCGAAATTGATTTTTTTTTGTTGGATAAAGGGCTTCAATATCTGGTGCACTCATATTTTTCAATTTTGTTTTGATAATCTGCTATTTTTCCACATGTGTAGAACATAGACCTTCATTTTTGATGAAAAACCTATGTTTAATAAAACTAAAAAAACAAATACATAATAAAACCAAAACATATTAAGATTATATTCGTTGGATAGCTTGTTCTAAGGACTACCTGATTCCAGTTGGGTTTGTAAAGATTCATCCATTTTCATCATCAACCCGAGCTCCAAAGTGCCAAAATTCAGGGTTTTTTTGTGTCTTAGAGGAGGAATGAGGAATAAGGGGGGTTTGAGAGAACCCATAGGGGTTCGCTCGAACCAGGGTTCATTCAAACCTTGGTTTATTTGAACACCCATTTTATAAGGGTTTTTGTTGGCATTTTTGGTGGGAAAGCATTAAAAGGGTTCACTCAAACCCAGGTTCTAGCGAACCCCTAATGGGTTTGATGGAAACAGTATGTTCATACGAACCCCTAAAATCAATATTTTTTCCATGCATTCATTTTTTATGAGTTTTTCTTCCTCACTTAAATTGTAAACCACTATTGTGGCTTCACCCAACCATGAAGACCAAGGATGTCCAGTTTTATGTGGAGGTAATGGATGTGTTACAAACTTTAGGAGGGGCAAGAAGGTTAATGTATGATCTTGATGAAATCGAGGACGAACAACAAGAGAGGGACATGAAAAATAAAATCAATACAGAGTTTCAAGGATTTGTCAAGCGATTAAGAGAGCCTCATCTAAAATATTTTGAACTAGATTTTGATTTGTACCATTTAAAGAGCTTGGTTTTCATGGGGTTCCTTTCAAAGCCTCTACTTCTATTATTCTTATGGTAAAATGTTTGGTAGAGTTGGTGGAATTACCTTTCTTAGTAATTGCTATTAGTGAGATTGATATTGTTAACCTTGAGAGAGTAGGACTTGGGAAAAAGGAATTTGATATGGCTATTGCTTTCAAAGACTTCAAGTGGGATGTACTCTGCATTGACTCCATTCCTCAATATTCACTTGATGGCATCAAGGAATGGCTAAACTCCATGGTTATAAGTATTATGAAAGCATAATGAACTTGTACTAGCAGCCAATTTTGAAGACTATTACTGATGATCCAAATAAATTTATTGAATATGTTGGTTAGGAATTTTTGAATATGGAAGCTAGTGATTTTGATTATGATAATTTGGAAGAGTCAGATCAATGATATGAACCCTCTAATGTAGAAGAGGAATTAGAATCACTCTTCATGTTACATGTACCAACTTTAATACCAACTACAATGGTAACATTAAAATTCCCTAGCAATATTTATGTATAGGAAATTTCATTTAGATGCAAGGATTCAAAGCACGTCAACCATGTGGTACAGATGATTAAATCCCAAAAAAAAATTGTAGCAATGAAAGAGTCTGAAAAGGAAGAGAGCTACATTGGTGACTCAGGAGAAACTTTAGCTTTCAAAAAACAAAGACAATTAGGCTAGCAGATGTGTGGATCAGGCTAGCATTTGGTGGAAGAGGAAGAAAGATGACAGGAATTCTGGAGGCCCACTATACTGTATTTCGATATTCAACCATGAGATTAGAAGAGATAGTTGATATCATGTATCAAAACATTAAGCATGCATTCTTCTAGCTAGCAGAGAAGGAGGTGATTACTTTGCTTCATTTTCATTTGCATAACCATATCAAGGTGTGGGAACCAAGAAGACCAAGGATGTTGAGTTTTATGTGGAGGCAATGGAAGTGGTCCAAACTTTAGGAGGGGCAAGAAGGTCAATGTATGATTTTTAACCTTGAGAGAGTATGACTTGGGCAAAAGGAATTTGATATGGCTATTATTTTGAAAGACTTCAAGTGGGATGTACTCTGCATTGACGCCATTCCTCAATCTTCACTTGATGACATGAAGGAATGCATGAACTCCATGGATATAAAGTATTATGAAAGAAAAATGAAATTGAACTAGTGGCCAATTTATTAACGATGGTGGTTGGGAATTTTTGAATATGAACGCTAGTGATTCTAATTCTGATAATTCAAAAGAGTCAAAACAAGGATATATGATTTCCCTCTAATGTAGAAGAGGAGTTAGAATCAAATTTCATGTAGTCACCATAAAAAATGTTACAAGCCAACAAGATGGAGGGAATTCTTATATAAGGATAATTTTCAATGTAGCAGGTACCTATTTTAATACCAACTACAATGGCAACATTGAAATTCCCTAGCAGTATTTATGTTGAGGAAATTTCCTTTAGATGCAAGGATTCAAAGCACATCAACCACATGTGGTACAAATTATTAAATCTAAGAGACGATCTATAGCAATGAAAGAGTCTGAAAAGGTAGACAAAGCAACACCAATGGTGACTCAAGAGAAACTTCAACTTTCAAAAACAAAGGCAATTAGGGTGGAAGACGTGTGGATCAGGCCAAAATTTGGTGGAAGAGGAAGAAAGTTGAATGGAACTATGGAGGCCCACCATAATAGATTTCAGTATTCAACCATGAGAGTAGATGAGAGAGTTGATATCATGTATCACAACATTAAGCATGCATTCTTCCAGCTAGCGGAGAAGGAGATGATTACTTTGATTCATTTTCATTTGCATAACCATATCAAGGCATGTGAACTAGGAAAATAAAGGATGCTAAGTTTTATGTGGAGGTAATGGATGTGGTCCAAACATTAGGAGGGACAAGAAGGTCAATGTATGATTGGTGCAGGAACATCATTCAGTAGGTTTTGTTCATCAAGACAAATAAGGAGAAGAATATAGGATTTTGAGTGTTGTATCAAAATATTGTCTATGAGACCATTATATTATGTATTTAGTCATATTTGAGCTGTATTAGGTATTTAGGAGGTTGCGCTTTTCAAAAAGTGCAAAATGTTTTAAAATTGCAAAAATGTGCAAAATTTGCAAACTCAAACGTTGTAAAATTGTAAAATTTGCATTATGGAGGGAATGTGAAGAGTCAAACTAGTTCAAAGGTCAGTTAGGAAGGTTAGAAAGTTTTTAATTGGTGGGAAAGAGTTTAAAAACATGGAGAACTTGAATTGAAGGTTGGATTTTGTGATTTGAAGAAGCAAAAATAATAAAAACTCATAATTTTCTAGAATTTTCTATATTTTCAACTATAGCAGGAGATTGTATGGCCTATATTTCAATTAGTTGATCTAGATTTGTTGATGTTTGCATAGTAGATGGAGTTACGTTTATTTTTAATCCATTTATAAGGTTTTCCATAATGTTTTATGCATTGTTATCATGAATTTACTAAAATTGGCTCGAACTTGTACATTTGAAGGTTTTGAGTTAATAAAAATGGATTTTTGACCAATTCCTCTTTCTGTAGCCTTTGTAACTTGAGGAATGGGTCTTCACTAACATTATTAAGGTGTGGGAATGAAGTGTTAGTGTTGGGGAGGTCTGAAAGTGAGATGGGTGTGAAACCCATGTGTGTAAAAGTGAGTTTTCTTTAAGAAAAATGGTGGTTTTGAAGAGTCAAATTGTGTTTTTGTGTAGGGAAGCGTTATTTTATAATTTTTTGAGCTTTTGTATGGTATCACAAACTTTTTTGAGTATAAGTTGATTAGTATCACAATTTTTTTTGAGTAAATGGAACTTTTCAAGGCTTAAATCATTATATTTTCTAAAAATATGTGATTTTAGCAAAAATCAATTCCTCCCAAAAATTGTAAACCACTATTGTGGCAACACCTGTTAGCTTTGGAAGTATCATTTTCAACAAACCCCTAGGGTTTAGGCTACAATAGAGGGTTTTGTGGTTTACCCATTGTACGGTGGT
>VDFB02000015.1:221789055-221915218 GCA_007258455.2 Sequoia sempervirens | reverse complement strand
CACAAATAATGTGTTTAACAACTTACCTTTCTTTTCCAGACTTTGCCCATGTGGTTGACGACTTTTTTTTACCCAAAATTGATGAAACGAAAAGGGTTTGTAAAGGAGCTTCTCAAATTTCCACCAATATAAATTATACTTTAGTTTGAATCTAATAAATAATTATTATTTATTTTCTATTAGAATTATGACTAAAGTCCTGATTGATAGCCTGATTGAAAAAAAATTATAACTTTCAAACGGTATCACATTTTTTGAATCCAAAACATGCATCACATTCTATGCTTCGTATACTATAGGATTAAAAAAAATTGAATTTCATGAAGTTTTGACCAAGTTAAGGTGGTCAGACATACAAGTTTTTATATATTTTTAAAGTTTCAATTAAAAATTTATAATTAATTATTTACTTGGAAAAAAATACAAAAAATAATGCATCACATCCGGACATGACTCCTCTACTTATATCTAAAATATTATAAAAAAAATATTATGATTTTACTATGGTTAGGGTGGTTAGACAAACACCTACTTATTTTTTCCCTGAAATTTAAGTACTACTACATTGAAATTTCAAGTTTTCACCAAATAGATTTTTATTTTAGAAAAATAAACCTAGTAGTTTAGAAACTACATTCAATTTTCCATATATTCTATTCTTACATATTTTAGAAATAATATAGATAACTTATTCAAATTTTTACGTCAAGTTGCATAACTTTGATTTTTCTAAATTTTCATTGCCACTTAAGGGCCTATTTTTTCCATGATGATCCTGCACATACCCTAATAGATCACATCTATAGAGAGAATGTGATCACTGAGGAATTCTTACTTATGCATGATCTCTACCAAGAAACATAAGATAAATTGAAAGCATGGATCAAGACTCATAACAATTTTTCTTGCCCTATGATTGCATGGATCATCTTACCCTTAAAAATAGGACCAAAAACATTAGATGTCTCATTCTCCATCATATTGATGTTAGATCAATTTCATGTTAAGTTAGGCTATCCATGGCTTCGCTCCATGAATGTCATCTTGTTAGTTTTACATAAATGCTTAAAGTTTCTTGTTGACAATTACATCTTTACTATGCATCATAGTGGCTTTAACCCTTTGTCTTCCCATGGAAAATTTTCCTTAGACTTCTTCTATCCTGGACCTATGGATCCTATTAAGCATCGTGGAGACTTATTTTTCAAATCCTAGCAAAAGTTCAAAGCCAAAATGCATAGAAAAATTATCCCTTCAAAATATGCCTTCACCAACCACCGATCCTACCACCATTGTTGAAACCATGATTGAACCTAAAGAAATGTTGAATAACCAAGACCCACCTTAAACCTAGAATCTTCACCTATTTCTTACAAAAGACCAAGAGATAATGAAAATAATCCCCTTATGCCTCCTAGAATAAAACAAGTTTGCAAAGTCAAAGAGAAAGTAGTTGAACATTCTTCCATAGCTTCTTATGTTCCTCCATTTAGCAAAGAAAGGAAACCTATGGTTGATTATCCTTCTCCTACACAAACACAACTTGAAAATTGAACTAAAAGAAACAGAGGTCCTAGAGAGTGTAGTTGTAGGCATTGTGCTCTTGCTCGAAAGTTAAAAGAGGAAGAATTGAACAAAGAAAATTAAAATCCAAACCTAATAGAAGCAAAGCATAATGATTCTTCCCCTTTTCCAAAACAAAATAATCCGATACCACAATCAAAACAATAGGTAAAACCTTCTTTGGACATTATCATTCAACCTCCTATTGTGATTAATTTAGATGACAATCATGAGATTGCAAAAATTGATGAGGAAGTGCATAATGAATTGAATGCATTGTTTTCCTTTTCCATGTGCTTAAATGATAATTCTCATAAGAAGAATGTTGAACATGGTAATGACCCTAGTTTGGCACTTTCTATAGTCCCTTTGGTTAGTTTTCCACCTTCTATATATGATGAACTTGATTGGGATGTGGATGACATGCTCATAAGTTGACCTACATATTCCTAACTAGTCTTTTGCATTGTTTCCTTTTCTTTTATTTTGTGTGATTGCATGCGTGTAATGTGATCCCCCATACCATTATATTTGA
Organism: Sequoia sempervirens; assembly: GCA_007258455.2. NCBI lineage: Eukaryota > Viridiplantae > Streptophyta > Pinopsida > Cupressales > Cupressaceae > Sequoia > Sequoia sempervirens. Next base: position 221,913,120 of record VDFB02000015.1, on the reverse strand, counting down.
TGTCTTCTCTCTTTGTCAGATTCCTTTATTTGTACCATCATTCTTCTCTATGTCGTAAATCTTTTATTTTTTTCCTTTATATTTTTCATTTGTCTTGTGTTTTCCTTTTGGAAATGATGCAAGGCATCAAGACATTCATGTCTCTTCCATGTTGACCCAAAATATTTTCCTTTTATCTTTTCTTTGTCTTGATTTTTCCTTTTGGGGATGACACAAGGCATTGAGACATTTAGGTCTCTTTCATGTTGACCCAAAAGGTTTCTCTTTGTTTTCACTTTCCTTGTGTTGCTCTTCCAATTCTATGAGTATTTTGGGAATGATGATAGTTTTAAGCTCTCTAAAAACATTGTAGCAAGAACATACTAGCCTCAAATCCATAGATCCCTTATGTGTGTTTGGAATTTTATTTTTGGGGCAGCCCCTTGTCCTTGTCATGATGTAGCTTTATTTGGAAACATATGACTTGGCATAGGGCTTTCCAAGTTATACCTCATGTCTTCTTTATTGTTAGCAGTTATCATTTATTGCTTTAAATTAATTGCTCACAACATGGTTTTTAGAAATTTATTTAAAGTCGGGGCATACATTGGCATTATTTTTTTGCATTTCATATTTCATTGTGTAGTCTTGTTACTTGATGTGATGCATCTTTCACTTTGTGGTGACATTGGGTGTGGTGTCCCTCAAGAGCATGATCTCTCTAAGCATATTGTATTCCTCTTAGTGGGTTGATGTGACACACTGCATCCCCTTAGTTGTGAATTTTCTATTCTTTTATTGGTCCTCTCTTGGAGAAACTAGGCATGATGTTCCCTAAGTTAAGACCTTACATGAACTAAGCAAGGCTCATTTGAATGTTTTTTATTTTATATTTACAAAATTTCGGTTATATGGCCACCTTGCATAATACACCCTGCATGCCTATAGAGCCACCTTGTTTGTTCATGACTTCCAAGCATACAAAGCTTTACTTGCCTCATGAAGCTCAAAGTTCATTTTTGTGTGGCACCTTATCAAAGTTTTTAAGAGGTATAACTTTGGTATGGTTTGATGGGAAGCTCGATTGAGGCATGAATTTCCCATAGCCACTCGCGTGTGTGTATGAGTGCATAATAGCCATGTGTGTATGTGTCTCACCTCTTTTGGATCAAAACCCAGTGGATATCCCAAAGCTCTGTTGCCTTAGAGTGAGTGTGTGTGTTTCAGAAAAATAGCCTAGATCTGATCTAGATCATGTTGGACAAATGGTTGAAGCTTGATCCACCCCTTTTAGTATAGTTTTTTTTTCTCTTTTTCTTATGTAGTGTATGCTTGTGCCTTAATGATGCTCTTTATATCATTTTCATTCTTTTGTGCCTATGTTGGTTTTCCATGGGATCTTGATCCTAGGGGCTTGATCACCCCTCTTGATCATTGTCATCCCAACTTACTAGTGTTACTGCACTTGGACCCCTCTTGAAGCAAGTTTGTCTACTTTAGTGTGAGTTTTAAGTAGGTTCATCCTTTCACTAAATTGGGGGCTAAATGTAGTGTTGAAAAATATCATCAGTGATATTTTCACACTTGTTTGGGCCCTCGTAAAATTGAGCTTAATGATGCCTTGATTTAGTGTTGTAATGTGTTTAACATACTCACATTAGGTCTTGGGCCCTTGTGAGCTAAATGAGCTTAATCATACCTTATTTTAAGGTGTTATAAAGTGTTGTAACACATTTCACACTTTTCTAAGGTTATCATTAATAATTGGGCTTCTTTGTGCTTTAATTGGCCTTATTTTTCATCCACAAGCCTCATTTAATGCATCTTTCCAAGGATAATCCTAGCATAAATCAACATCCAATCATAATTCAAAATTTTTAGGTTGTGTGGCACACATTTAGTGATCTGGGACCCATATGCCACCTTGGGCATATGCTTCCCACCTAGGTTTTTGGGTCCCAATCCTGATTTTACATCTTTCTATTCATTTGTTAAAATGGTTCCATAATTTACGCATAATGGGAATCATACGCCACCTTGGTAATATGAGTCCCATGTTGCCCAAAATTAAATATAATTCAAATTCTTGGAAGGATTTTATCCTCCTATATCTGATGGACCAACTTTGTAGTGTTGTAATTTCAGGAAATTTGTCATAATTAAGTATAAATACAAGTTTCTTTCACTCATTTTCATCCCAAGCTTTCAAGTATTCATGCATTATAGAAAATTTATGATCGAAAACAATTACAAGAGTATTCAATTCTTTACAAGATCATTCAAGAGTCTTTAAGGGATGATTATCAAGTGTTTTAGAGCATTATTCAACCAAGCATCTTATCAAAGTCATCATGCATCATGATTGGTTTTGAGCTAACAATTGTGATGTACAGTTTCATGATTCAAATTAGCATTCAATTCAAGATCTATCACATTCAAGAAATATTTAATATCTACATCCATTGGAGCCATTTCACACATATTTGCAATACCTTATTGCTAGGGTTTGGTGATTTGAAACATCATATTTTGTTCATTCATCATTCTCCACTCTTATTTCATTTTATTTCAAGGTTTGATTACGAAAATGGGGTTGGACCAAGGAAAACCCATTTCCATTAACAAAACAACATTTTCCCCTCTCTTTAGTGTGTGATTTGTAGGTTTAGGTTGAACGCACATTGAAGAGAAAGTTGTCACCTTGCATTGGAGATCATTAGAAGACTTCTCTAGGTTGCAAATCAAGGTTTTAGATCTAGAAATTAATTGGACATGATAGAGAAGACCTTGAGGAGCATATTCAGACTTTGAAGTTACTACAAACTCTAATTGGACTGATACTCCACTTCTGGCATATGAGTCTGTTTAGGTCATTTTCTAATTTTTTGTAGTTTTAGATACCCTTTTGGCAGATTTTAATTTCTACCCAGAAACACTAATCTAGGACTAAATTGTCCAAACTGGCATATGAGTCTTAGTTGGCCTTAAAATTAGTATTTTCATTTCATTTTAAGCCTTGATCCATTCATCTTCAAGTTTCTAGGTGCACACATTTCATCTCTCAGCCTTATATTATGTTTTACATTACTTTCTAGGTCATTTAGTGAAAGTTTGCATTGCACTAGGTTTAAGCATTTGGTTTAACATTTCATTAGTCTTTCCAATCCCTAGCTATGTGGTAAACCTCTCTTTAGTTTATAATCAAACCCTAGGACAACCCTATTGCATGATCTCTTTCTCCTTTGCATAAGTTTTAGATTGAGATCTCTAGGGTTTCCCTTCAATGAAATGATTGGGAAGTATGTTTGCTCTATTTCCTAAACCATATGAAGCAAACCCCCTTTTCACTTATTTCAATAAAAAAAATATCAAGTATTTCTCTCATATTTTATTGACTTACTTTTAATAAAAAGATAATTTTATCTCACCTCTTGGTTCTTTTTGTATTTTAATTTTTCATAGATTATTTAAAATAACCAACAAAAGTATTTTTTTATTTTTATAACAACTAAAATTATAAACCTTGCACACACAATTGATTGTAATGTTGAAAATATCTCTCTAAATATTTATTTATGCATCTTTTGTAATTATTTTAAGTATTTCCTCATAACATAGCCATGATCATGTAATATGGAAAAAAAATACAAGTTTGGAGAAGATGAAACTAAATTTTTGATATATTCAATGATATTTGCAATTTTCAATAATTATTTATTTAATGGAGAAAGAAAGAGATGAGTTGAATGTTGACAAAAACTTCACACCATATGGCTGCATAATGAATTTTAATCTCATGTACACCATTTTGTTCACTTTCTTTCTATATTCATAGCTTGTTATCTTCTTTGTAATTGAATACTACAACATAGCGCTTCCTAACACACTCAAATGCATTCATCTACTATGTTCTTGTAATCTCATTGAGAAGAAAAAAATTTGGTAAGGTTCAATGTTCTTCTCTGAGGGTGACCAAGGTTTCCATTAACATTAATTGATTTTAACCAAATTTGCATCTTCAATATTTGAAGCTAGTCTGCATGAATTCACCATTAAAGGAAAAACAATCCAAAGAGATGAAGTATGAGTATAAAGGCTACTCCCTTTCCTTAAAAATCACTCACACACTCTTGAATATTGGTGATATTAATATTAGATATGAAAATGTTAAGGATTTCATTCAAAGAATAAAAATGGAGGGAGGTAGAACATGTTGAGAAACTTGTACAACTCATAGTGATATTTTACAATTTGTTTCCTTCCTATTTGAGACTTTAAACCCTTAATCATTTCCTTACTATTTATAATCAATATGGAATCAACATAAGAATAATAACATTAAACTAATGACCCATTTCCTTAAACTAAACACATTAATCCTAATTTATCTATAATAATATGCCGCATCTTTTGGGATAGGTTCAATCCATAAAATGTATTCTTCAACCTATAAACCATGCCCTCATTACCATTTACCATGAAGTGACCTATTTCTTTCATGTATATTTCCTCCTCTACATTTGCATGGAAGAATGTTGACTTAATATCTATTTATTCAACATTAAGGTCAAATGTTGTAGCAATAAATAAAATACATGTAATAGATTCAATCTTTGCAATAAAAATATAAAACCTCATTGAAAGAAATTCCCTTTACCCAGGAATAATTCTTTACCACCAAAATTAAATATTTTTTTACTTATCAACCTCACCCTTATATTTTTTTACTTGTAACCAACATATTTCCTATTCTTAGTAAATTAAACTGAGATCCATGTTTTAATTCTTCTCAAGAGAAACCATATCATCTTTCATGTCCTTATTCCATAGTTCTTAGCATTGAAAATATTGAATCACTTAACTCCATCACTACAACTAATACATATATAGTTCTCCACTTTGAAATCTCACTTTAGATCTCTTCTCCTTAAGAATATACACATGCCACACAACTAAAAATTAGTATATTCTATACAATGAAAAATTCTTACCCATGCATTTAGGCTCCTTAATATTTTTTTCTAGAAGAGATGAAGTAGGAGAACTATTATCAAATAACAAGTTGTGATAAAATATTTGTGTATATAATTACCAATCTAGAAACTAGCTCCATTTATCATAATCTCATCTCTCTCAAAAAGATATCATGTTCATCTCTTCAACTCAATTTTATCGTGGGCTATATGGAGTTGTGTCATGTATACGCAATTTGAATTTAATTTCATAATATCATTAAAGGTTATTAAGGTCTATAAAATACTAAACCCATTGATAGATTACTACTATTGCATCTCTATTCTTAAGATAGAAATTATAATTCCTAATTATTACATATATGTAGTTATTTATTTACTATAAAAGAGGAAAACCCTTAATAGAAAATCTTATACCTTAATTAATCTACCTCATTGACATATTTATATAAAGAAGTAGAAAAATTAATATTTAGTGATTATTAAATTCCTTTTATGAGAGGTTATGGCATGGTACCCATTAGTTAGTGAGTCTCGGATGGACCTCCTCATAAGTTGGGTTTGATATTCTTCTTCTTCACTTAATTCATTAAAATAATTGTTAGAATCAATCTCCGCATTAGATCCATATTGAGCATCAAGTTCAATATAAAGGGTGTATTCTTGGTCTTTTGGCTTAAATTATATCAATGTTTCTTTTGCATATATAGGTTAAGAGGTCTTAAGAAAATATTTGATATCTTAAATTTATAACACTATAATCATATACCATCTTTGTTTGAGGTTAAAAATATTTTACCCCTTAAATCTATCATTGTACTTGATGAATATGTACCTCTCTTTTTTGACATCTAACTTGAATATATTATCCTTAAGAAAATGCACATATTCTTCATTATTCAATATCCTCCTATATATCTTACAACAAAGGACTTTTTCCCATCCAAACCTACTTAGCAATCTAGGAACACTCAAATATTCCTTATAATTGGCTATCCTCCTTGATATCCTACAATGAAGATGTGTTTAAATTAAACAATAAGTTATAATCATAAATTCTACCCAAATTTTGTCTTAAACCAATTCCAATGTGTAATTGTAGCTCTCTCCAATAATACCAAGTTAATCATCTCTTCAAATCAACTCTATTGAGAGGTTTAGGTATTTTTGTAACACCTAGCAATACCATTATCCAACAAAAATTATAAAAATATACTAAATTAACTTCACCATTTTTTATCCATAAAACCTTGATCTTTTATTCTATTAAGTTTGCTACAATAGCATTAATATATTTAAACTTTGTGAAGAATTTTTACTTATTCATGATAGAGAAAAGCATCGTTGCCAATAAACGATATGTATTATATATTTTTAATAATTGAAAATGTATCAATAGCATCATATATATCACTATGAGTAAACTAAAAAATCCTCACATATCTGGGATAGCTCAAATTAAAAAATAAATTAATTTATTTTCATGAAGATGATTCTCAAAAAAATCAAATATAAGGAAAAGTAATCTATCCCCTCTACCATATTTTTAGATTTCAAGGTCGAAAGACTTTTCACACAAAGTGTATATTTAACATACATATAGACTTTAAACCTACTCAGGCAACCCTTGACACTTACTCATTTGAAGTGTCAAGTTAGTTAGGAGTATTTAGAGGTATTGACTAACTTACAACACCTCATGCTACTTTTGTGGTAGTCAACTCACCACCACCACTCCATGTATGAGGATTCTTGTTTAAATTTTATGGAGATCAAGTATCTTTTGTCTGTTTATTTATGTACACGTATTTGACTAATATACTAGATCGACATTATGCATACTTTGTGATGTTCATTTATGCTTGTTATTTTATCTCTATCATTTGCAGGTTGTTACATGGTATTACTTGTGGTGTGTCGAGTAGTTTATAGGAACATAATTATTAGTAGCTCTATCAGTCAGCTGGCATCAAAGATCTAGTTTGCTTGAGAAATTTAGAGGGTTCTAAACGCTGCTATCATGTGGAAGGTGCCATGTCCTCCACCTAACACACACAATCCCTTGCTCATTGTGCCCGTTTTCATGGCGGCATGATTGTGCAGAGTGTGGCGTAGGAAGGCAGGAAGACCTAACGCAGAAGGCCTGTGTACCACCTCATGCAAATTGCAAGGCAACTCGCACCCATCCCCACATGATTTTTTGAGGCATACTCACAGACGATTCGGTGAGGCACAATTGTGTGAGGTGTAAAGAAGAGACCCGACGTGATAAGAGTCTGCAATTTGGCATTAGAAATCCCGAGGCCGTGGGTTTTCTATCAACCTTTTGCCCCTAGTCGTGTGGTATTTTAGCCCCTAATTCTTTCTATCCCAAGGGGCTTAAATACATCTCAATTTATTTATTTTTTCTAGTCTTAGGCTAAATAAAATAAAATATTAGATTTGTTTTTTTGGCAAGAAGGCAAGTTTAAATTGTAAATGTGAAAAACTTCAAAGTTTCTAACTTTTGCTCGGTAATTTGGTTTTGAGTGTCCTTTCTTGTAAAAGTTCTTTTATTTTTCGCCAAGAATCCAATGGACATAATATCACACACACCATAAAGTGTCAGTTTATGCCCCATTTGGACTAGTTATAAAAGACTTCTATAAAGTGCCAAATAGTGGGGGGGACAAATAATCAAAGGGGGTGTTGTGTGTGGTCTATTTTCACACTTTATCAAGAAGTACTTTTGTGTGTTGTGTTATTGCTTCACTTATGCATGCATTGTGTGTGTGTGTACTATCTAAGTCTAGCAACATGGAGTGTAATGTTATTGTACTACCCCTAACACCTTTCTAATGCCATGATTGGAGTTTGAAAGTAATTAAGTAATTATTGTACTTAAGAACAAAGGTTTATATACAGTAACTATGGGAATGGAGAAATAACTCAACCTAGCTAAAGAAAAAGAAAAGTATTTCAATAAGTGTGACCAAGAATGGCATTCTATGTTTAAATTTTTCTCTTGAATTGTTGTTCTATATTGAGAACTTCAAAACACCTAATGAAGTCTGGTAAGCTCTAAAAAAAATGTTTAGAAAAAATGATGAACTAACAAGCCACGAGTGGGAAAATAAACTCATAGGTCTTAAACCTATGATTTTTGTAACTTTAGAAGAATTCTTCACTAAATTTAAATCTTTAGAGTTGTGGTTAAAAGATTTTGGAATTGACAAGAAATAGGATCAATTAATCCTAAAGGATTAATTTATGTACTTTCCAAGCTAGGACCAAAAATTTCTATGTTTGTCTCAACTTTCTACTCTACTAAACTGGCTCTTGGAGCCTCATGGTTAATTCCAATGCTTGATAATTTTCTTGTTGATCTCTCAAGGGAGCATGAAATATTAATTCAAATGGGCACTTTGAAGTCTACAAAGCCTCAAGCCCTACTTGTAGGGAATGAGAAAAAACAAACTTCAAAGGGAAAGAAGAAGAACAATAAAAAGGACAAGGAAGTTAAAAAAGAAGGAAAAATTGACAACTTGAAAATGGATAACTTTTCTCAACAAAGTAAACCAATTATTAAGAAAGTTAAACATGTGTCTTTTGTATAGAAACTTGGAGACGATGAACACCAATGCATGAAGAAAAAATTGATCATCCCACACATATTCTCAAAAAGAATAATATAGGGCCACCTGATTTTGTCAAGGCATCTTCATTATTGCACCCCATTGTGTATTTACCTATTTACTATTACTATGTTTGTTAAAATACTTGAATATGTTAGTGTGATTGTAATTTCTTGTTATAAATATATGTTTTTGTACTTTTCTTATATGTATCGTTGGAAATATGATGAATAAATGATTGATTCAATTTAATGTTGATATTAACAATGAAATATATATTATTCAAATGATTGTTTTTTGTGAATGTCTAACTACTATTGCAATGTGCTAAGTTGAATGCAGGCATAGGGAATCAATCCTCCAAATGAAAGGTGAAATAACACTTAGGAGAAGAACTTGGTTTGGTAACCCTTAATAAGACCTAACTGAGCAAGTACACACACTCACATTTAGATTGGTCAAGTCAGGTAAGTGGTCTTGGGAAATGGTACAAGTTACCATAGTCTTGTTTGTGCATGAATTAGAAGAAGTTTTGGTTTTAGTTATGAATATTGTTGATTTGGGTTAAGTGTTTGAATTCCTTTGATATATGCGAGTTCTTTCTTATGTGTTTATATTTAATTGATGAGATATATACATAAAATGTATATATATGTATGTATGTACATGTCAGTGAAAAACTTATACACATGAGTATATGCAAATAGACGTATCTACGCATGCCCATGGATGGATTACTCATATGCATGGAAATATCAAATGGACAAGGTGACATATACATATATATATATTGAAGTCGATATGATTGCAAAAATATGTGTTTGATTATGGAGAAAATTATATATATAATATATATATATATATATGTATATATTAATATGCATCTGTGAATCAATGTAATGGAGACGTTCATGCAGGCATATTAATATATGTATATACATATGTGTTTATGTATATACACACATGTACTATTATTGTGAAATATGAAAAAAAAAAAAGTATATTAATTCGAATACCAAATTATGCATTTAATGAACATATAAGTTGATGAGTATATATATATGTATGTATCTGTGTGTGTATATTTATGTATGTATGTATGTATTTATATGTATGTATATGTATATATATATAATATATATTTAATATATATATATATATTATATATCTTATACATACATACATATATATTATAGATAACATAATGATTTGATAGTGTTGATTATTATTTAAAAAACATAGATGATTATGAGCGCATAGTATACATAGTGTATAAAATGTAGAAATTAAAGATTGTGCATAAACCATAGGCAATAAACATAATGTGTAAACAAATATATGCAATGCTATTATGTGCACGTAGGCAGTAAGCCAAGTTAATACTTGTAAATAGAAAGCAAGACAAAGTCAAAAGATATGAAGGTATTGCTAATTTGAAACCTATAAATAAATGTTGACTTCATCTTTAAGTTGAATTACAACCCAAAATAATAGGATGCATGATGTTTTTGTGGTGTCAAACTCTGAATAGTGCAAACCAAATAGAATTCTACATATGCAATATGAAGTCCACCATATAAAGCAAACCGAATGTAAGAAAGATTCAAATAGGAAGATGGCCAAAGTGAGTTGACCTTTGTAAACATTAACCTTGCATTTCTGATTAATATTCTTGGTGTCCATTGAGTCAAGTGACTCATTCCATATGGTGAAATTCGGTTGTGTATGTGTTTAGAGTGCAATGATTTTAGCTACCACCTTTTCATTTGTTGGTTGAGTCAAACCTTTTGGATTGTGAAGTGTCATCTTTGATAGCTTATTTGTAGCCTACAATTGCTCATAATTCTATACAAATAGAGGTGTTTTCTACCTAAAAAATGGATTCATATTTGCACTTTTGTTGTTTATTTTTTGGGTTAGTATTATCTACATTTTTGAGTTAGTGAGTTTTGTGAGAAATTTGAGAGAGATTTGGAGAGATATATTTTGAGATTGGAAGTGGTAATTATTGAGTATCAAGATCTTTAGGGAAAAGGCTAAGCTAGGTATCCAGTTTTTTCAATTGGAGCTTTTCATTTACATGCATGTTGATTTCTACTTTATCATCCTTTTATATTTTTGAAAAGATTGTGTGTCTTTGAATGCTTTGTTAGATATATATGTTTTCTTTGTTTATCATTAAGTGTTTTTGTCTTCCTAATATAAGGAATTCATAATGAATCTTGTTAAAGGGAATCATATTACTTGATTGTTTGTACATACTCCATAATAAGGAGTGGGTGTTATATTAATATTCTACACTATAGTAAAATAGAGCTTATATAGTTAATGCTTAATTTTTAAAGATTATGGATAGAGATATTTTGTCTTACTTTGTATGAACATAGGAAAAGATTCATAATCAACATAAGATTAATGTAGGTTATTCTTGGGGTTTAAGGTTAGACAATCCAATGGAGGGGATAGCCTATGCATAGTTTATGAATGGTCAAAATCCAAATTGAGCCTAGGAAAGTGTGTGAAATAGATGAATTCTTGAATAAGAATCATTTAGCGAAACTAGTGTAAGTGTCACTGATTACATTGTCACTTCACCGTGATCCAGTTTAGCATACTAGATAGGGTTATTTTATACATGTAGGTTATAGCCATTGTATGCTAGTTCTAGTTATGTAGGACACAACACTAAGCTCATGAAGGCTATTGTTATGTAGTTACCTTACCAATCTCTTCATTGAAGGGAGGACCATCTTACCATATGTGGTAGATGTGTAGGGGGCCACAATAAGTCCATGGTTGGTGAAAAAGTGCTTGAGTGATATTTCTCCTCACCAATTGGTGGGAGAGACTTGAGGGGGATTACCTGGACCCTTTGTAACTATTGTTAATGAAGCTCAAAGGAGGTATGTATGTTTTCTTATATCCATTTCTATGGAAATTTGTAATGAATGAAAGGTTATCTTGAGATTATATAAATTGTTGTTTCGGAAAGATTATAATATTCAATTATAATGCAATGAGGAAGTTTGGAATAAATGTTATTTTAGATGTGCATATTGTCTTTGAATTACAAGAAAAATTTCATTACTATGTGTAGGATTATATAATTTATTGATTTGAGGTTAAAACATAGAAAATTACAGTGTAGAACAATTGGAATGTTGCATTCATCAACTCAGGAAAATACTAAGGAAAAAGAGAAATAAAATGGAAAAGCCTTAGTTGCTACAACATCTTCATCTCCATCATTGATAATAGGCTCTAGTGCTTCACACCATATGAGTTCTTCACAGGTTGTTTTTTCATCCTTAGAGAAACCTAATATGTCTGCAATCACCTTAGTTGATGATACTCCAACATTGGTCCAAGGGAGAGTGTCTATTGAAGTTGAAGGAGTAACATTTTCAAATTTTCTAACTAATACTTCACTATCAACTAATCTCCTTTTAGTGTATCAAATAACTCATCTAGGAAATGGCATGAGAGTAAATTTCTCTCCAAATTAAGTTGAGATAGAGAATCCCAAAGCAACAAGTTGGTAGCAATAGGAGAGGAATATCACCAATCTAGATTATATACCTTCTCTAATTTTTTCATGGATACTTCTACAAAAGAACTACAAACTCATTCAAATGAAGTTAGAAAATTATGACATGAGTAGTTTGGCCATCTTAATGACCACTATTTTCAAGAAATATGTTAAAATAATATGGTCAAGGGATTACCAAATGTTAAATTTTCTAAAAGAATTTTTCAAGGTTCTGCACTCAACAAACGTTTGAAATAAAATTTTGAAAAAGGAAAATCATGGCGGGAAACACAAGTCTTAGAACTTGTTCATAGTGATGTTTCAGGGGATTTTCCCCATCCATCTTTTACAAAGGATAAATATGTTCTCACCTTTATTGATGATTTCTCAAGATTTACATGGGTCGACTTCCTTAGGAAAAACACAAAAGTAATTGAATCTTTTCAAGATTAGAAAGCTCTCACCAATTTTTTTTTTAGGGAAAGTCATCAAAGTTCTTTGAATAGATAATGGGGGTGAGTATGTCAACAACCATAATTTTGGGAATATGTGAATGGCAGAGCAGATAGATTTGCAACACATAGTTCCTTATACCCCCAAAAAAATGGTGTTCTTGAATGGAAAAATTGATCTTTAAAAGAGATGGCTAGTTGTATGATTCACTCTAAGGGCCTCACACCATCATACTAGGCAGAAGTAGTTAGCTTCAAATGTTACATTTACAACAAAGTTCCTCAGAAATCCTTGAAGGGTATCACTCCCTTTGAACTTGGAAAGGATGGAAACCAATAGTTGATCATTTCAAGGTGTTTGGCTCTCCTACCATGGCATGCATTCTATAAGAGCATCACAAGCCCATGGATCCACAATCCAAACCTTTCATCTTTTTTAGTTATCTAGACTAATTGTAAAAGGCTATCACCTACTCCACCCTACCACAAGTTATTTATTGAGAGAAGTGTTAAGTTTAAAGAAACACCTCCTAAATCTATACTTAAAATTTCTTAACATATTGTAAATTCACTAGATCTTGATTATAGACTTTTTATGATTGAGATCATTCACAACATATTCTTAGTGCATCATCCTCTTCTTCTTCCAATTTTGATAATGATGACAGTGATGAGTGTTCATCTTCATCCAATTCAGGGATTGCATTAGAAGCTAATATTTCCACACTAGACTCACCCACATCTTTAAGTCTATAATCACTTCACAAGGAAGATGCATGGATATAGGATCCAACATATGAAAAACAATTTTTTTTTAAGGGGGGAACTTTCCTTCTTTGCTTCAATTTCTAATCTATAGACATTTAGAGAGGCATCAAGCATACTTGAGTGGGATATTAATATGGATGAGGAATATGATTCCTTGATTAGAAATCACACTTGGGATTTGACTTCTTTTCTTAAGGGAAGGAAGAAAGTTTGATGTAGATAGATATATCAAACCAAATTTGCAGTAGATGGATCAGTTGATAAATACAAATCATGGTTGGTTTCCAAAGTTTTTTCACAAGTTGAAGGCATTGACTATATAGAAACCTTTGCACCAAATGTTAATATGACATTGATTTGACTCACACTTGTTATAACTGCAACACAAGGATGAGTTATATATCAGATGATGTGAAGAGTAAATTTCTTCATGGATACCTTAAGGAGGAAATCTACATGGAACAACTACCAAAGTTTGTTCAAGATTCATTCTTAGTTTGTATGCTTAGGAAATCTCTCTATGGCCTCAAATAAGCCTCTAGGCCTTGGTATGCAATGATGGATTCATACCTCATATCTTTAGGTTTTACGAGATGCCATTCAGATCCTAATGTGTATCTACTATAATAGGATGATTGAAATTTGATAGTAGTTCTATATGATGATGATATTTTGATTACCAAGAGTACTTCATTTTCCATTGCAACAATGAAGTCAACACTTTAGAAATAATTTACCATGACAAGCTTGGGTTTATTGTACTACTTCCTTGGCATTGATATTTCACTACAATTTAGGTATCATTCTTGCACATCCTAAGTATACTCTTGATTTACTTGCATGGTATAACATGACTACTTGTAAACCATCTTCGACTTCCTTTCTATCTGGTGTCAAGCTTGAGACTTTCTATACTACATCATTGGTTGATACTACTTTGGTTCAACAATGTGTTGGCAGTCTTACATAATTGACTCATACCACTAGCCAAACATTTCATATGCAGTTGGCATGGTTTCAAAATTTAAGTACCAACCTCATGATTTACATTGGAAAACAACTAAGAGGATCCTTCATTACCTTCATGGTAATCTTTGGTTTGGGATTCACTACAAATTTGTTTCATCAGATGACTTGGTTGGCTTTATGTGTTTAGATTGGGCTAGTGATACTAAGCATCACAAGTCCACTTTAGGTTACAATTTTTCACTTGGTTTAGGTCATATCAATTGGTCTAGCAAGAAGTGGAATTCTATTGTTATATCACCCATAGAGGCATCTAGTTTAGGGGGTCTATTAACTCAATCACTAAGGATATATGGATTTAGGGAATTATTTTTGAGTTTGGTATTCCTTTCAAGTAACCCATAGTAATTTATTGTGATAACTAGAATACCATTTAAATATGCAAGAATCTGATTTAGCATCAGTGAACCAAACACATAGGTATTCATATGCATTATATTTGAGAGCTTATTCATGGGCAGATCATCAACTTATTCTTTTTTAGGTATTTAGATAAGGTTGCTAACATTTACACCAAACCCTTTACTGAGAGCAAGTTCATTCATCTATAATCTCTTCTTGGCATGTAGTGTACATCAATAGCAACGTCATCTTTGGGGGAGGCTTTCTGACCATCTCATCTTAACTCACTTGTGGAGTATAGTTTTTTCCCACTGGGTTTTCTATCTTTTTCCATTTACAATAAATTGCATTATACATGGGCACCTCATCAGGTCACATAGTTGGGACCCATTTCTTTTGCATTGTACATGGGTACCTCACTAGGCCTCATAGTCCAGACCCATTTATTTTGTACTCCCTTAAGCTATGCTTAAGGGGTGGTGTTGGTGTATATTTTTCTTACACATAGGTTTTAAGCCTACTTAGACATCCCTTAACACTTGCTCATGTGAGGTGACAAGTTAGGAGTCTTTAGAGGTGTCGACTCGCTTTTGATACCTTATGCTACTTTTGTGGTAGGCAACTTTCCACCACTCCATGTATGAGGAGTCATGTCCTCATTTCATGGAGATTGGGTGTCATTCTCCTTTCTATTTATGCATGCCTATTTGGCTAATATACTTGTTCAACTTTAGGCATACTTTGTGCTCTTCATTTGTGCATTTTACTTTATCTCATTGATTTTCAAGTTGTCACAATATGTCTTCATGCCAAAACATAGTCTTTGTGATATGGATCTTATGATTATATAATCAAGAGCCTTATAAATATTACATTCAATAGTAGTACCTACATCAAGGTGAAATAGTGCTCTATTGTGAACTCCCTTACCCAACATAGTGGCTTTGCACACCATCTTCCTTCCTTCTTTGCTAAATACTACTTGGATATCCAAATGATTCATTTTACTCACAAGACACATTTTCCTTGCCAAACGAGGAGTGTTTATAACATTGGAAAGAGATTTGGTCCTATTTGAAATCATGAGATTGACTATGCCATGACTGATAATCTTGAGAGATGTATTGTCTTCCACATATAATTTTCCACCATCAATTCTCTTATAATTAGAAAAAAAATCATGTTGAGCCAATAATCCATCCATCCTCACACACGTGTAGAAAGACATACAAAAAACACATCTTGAATGTCTTCATTCAAAATTCTCAAATTTGAATTACTACTAAACTTAATTGTGACCTTCTTGTGTTTGTATTTCATCCTACCATAATTCCAACACTTAACCTTAGATTTTGTAAAAGACTTAGATCTTCCCCTTGCTTTCGGATCCCTTATCTTTCTATTCCACTAAATGTCTTTATCCATCGAAGGACCTATGATAACCAAAACATCCTTCAAATATTCTTATGTTTTCCACCCTATTTCTTCTAATAATAAGGCACTGACCACCTCCTAAGTTTCAACTTGGAAATAGTTCTATTAATTTTGTTCCATGAATTTACCAAAGAACACAATTGTCCTCACCAAACTTCAACTATCAGCGGTAAAAGTAAACACCATGGAACCCGATTGAACTGAAACACAAAGATTGCTCGGCATTGGGCATGTGAAGCGGTAGGGGAGAGGGACTAAGATACAGATTAAAGTGAGGGTGTGTTGTTGTGGAGGAAAGCACGCGGAAGAAAGGTAGAAGCCACCCACTTTGTAACGAAAGCGCGTAATCTCATTTGTGCCAAGAAACGTAGAATGTTGTGACTGGATATGGTGTGAGCGTAGAAGAAACGCAGACCTAGTTTGTATGTCGGTTTTCACAGCACCACAGTCACAATCGTGTTGTACACCAATAATTAAAGTCGCCCAAGAGTCCAATAGATAAGATGTTTACTTTTCCGTAGGCATTTTCAAAAAGCAGTTCTCTTAATTTACGAATAGATTATAAAGATGCCGCAATAAAGCAGTTCTAAGCTGGATGCAACTGATAAGCCAAAAAGTGGCATATATTCATTTCTGTTACCCAGCCATGGTAGGTTGAACATGGTAGAAGGCATTATAACAGTTGAGCACAGGGATTATTCGTAATATTATTTTAAAATAAATAGTTTTGTAATTGTGAAATTTGTCTTTTTTGTTATTACTCTTTGCAGCAAAGAATTTAAGGGAGATGAGTCAATTGCGGGTAGGAGACACATAGGGTATTGAATAGGACTCAGTTTTGGGTAATAAAAAGTCAATAAATGTACACTTATTATTCAATTGCAGAAGACCTTTTTACCAAAAAACACACAAATTGATTAATCAGGTGATGCCATATCAGCATAACAATAATACACGACTTAGTGACCCATTATGTGGCATCATATTTGATGATGTGGCCTTAAAAAGATCATATAAGTAGGAGACTTGCCAAATAAGTTGTTATACAAATTTGGGAGTGATTTTAAATTTTCACATAAGACTTTGGGAAGCGCAAAGTACGGGTGGCCCACCATGGCTCCTCTCCCTAAATATAGCAGTTTAAAATTTGAAATTTATTTTTTATATATAAAATTAAAAATATTATTTTTAATAATAATATTCTTATAAGTAGCAATATTTAGTAATTTTCTCAATTTTTTTTGGGTTATATTTAAGAAAAGGATAATTTTATGTCATGTCTTGGTTCTATTTTATCTTAATTTTTCATTTATTATTATAAAGAATCAACAAAATTATTTTATTTTTATGACAACTAAAATTTCAAATTGTGTACTCACAACCTGAAAAAAAAATAAAAAAATGTATATTTCTTTATTCCGTTGTTCATAATTACTTTAAGCATTTTCTTAGAACATAAGCATGCTCATGTAATATTGAAAAAAATCTTGTGATTTGGAGAAGATGAACCTAAAGTTTTGATATTCAATGATATTTGTCATTTTTAGCAATCATTTATTTGATAGAGAAGGAAAGTGTTGAGTTGAATGTTGTCAAAAACTCAACACCATTTGATTGCATAATGGATTTTTATTGTATGTGCAACATGACATACTTGTTGTTTGAAAATAAATGAATAAGGTCAACCTCAATATATTCATCATTGGTCCTTTCTTCATTTATGCCTATCACAAGTATAATAATGTGATTGAGTTTATCTGTTTTCTATAGCTTATTGAGTTTCTTTTTCTTTTCTTTTTTCATATAACCAAAACTATTTTGTTTCTTTTCATCTCAAACACCACATTAAAGTGTTAAAGTTGCTTTAAGTTGTTTCTCCTAGCTCATGAATGATGACATATACATCAGGTGAACAAATGAGGCATTTTGAAGTGCTTACATTTGAATTAGTTTTATAATCTAAGAAAGATATTGAGGTAAATTAATATTAATAGATGTCTTCCCAATGAAATTTTCAGAAAAACTTAGCATAAATAAATTTGATTGTTTTCTCTTAGACCCTATTTGTTATTCCTTACTGCAAAAAAAAAAAAAATCCTTTTACTATAGTATTTATAAAGTGGTCAATTTTTTTTCGATTTCACATGGTGACATGCCTTAGGAATGAAAATGACAATGTTGTCTTTATTTATCATAGACAATACATTGGCATAATTGAAGATAATATTTGTAATATTTTATTGAAGATAAGATTTTTGAGATTACTAGGATGAGTAGGAAGGGTATCCATGTTTATTTCATGAAAATGTGCTTTGATTCTACATCTATATTACCTAATTCTAGTGTATGAAATATTCATAAGATAAAATCATGTAGTAGTAGGGAAGGTCTCCTACATATCACATAGAGTCAATTGAGATTTTTTTTACAAGGTGGGATAATGGATGTGTCATGAACTAGAGTGCATCTTCAAATGTGGTTTTACATTTATCATATTTCATGTCATCCATAATCTATATTTAATGTATCAATGGTTCCCATTGAATTTTAATTCAATAAAATTCTCCTACTTCTCTTCTTAACATTATCATTAAATTTATAAAGTTGTCAATATTATTGAATAACATTTACACTACATCTCATTTCCTTGTGATAAAATCATTATGAGTTTCATCAACCCCATTGTACCATTTATTTTGGATAGGAAATCAAGAGACATAAGAGAATATTTTAGTCTTTCAAGAATAATTTTTATTCTTCTCTTCCTTGTGAGATACTATCAAATATATCAAATTATGTGTGGTGACATAATTTTTTCACATTCCTAACATATTTGGTTAGGGTATACCATGCAATCCCACTACTATTTGTAACTTATACTTTGTGAAGTATATAATGCAATGATTTCTTCAAGTCATTGGTAGTCTTGAATTTTAAATATATTCCTTATCAACATATCTAAAATACTCTCCCATTCTCAATTACATAAGTTCAAAATCCCCAAACATCGAGAATTTTAGTTACATCTTAGGTTTTATCAAATAATGAGAGGGATTTAGAATGGTCAGATGTTGGTTTCCATAGTTCTTAAGAAAAGTCCCATAACCTTCAACTTGCTTTAAAATTCAATATCATTAGTCCTTTCTAGTTTATCACCAATTTTTTAAATTAGAGAAATGTTATTGTCTTAAAGGTCATATTAATAAGTCTTCAGAAGTATAAGTCAATGTATTTTAATATTTCAAAGTTTCAAAGTCTAGATGGACTTTTAGAATCTATGCAAATTGATTTCTAGCCTCTAATTCCTTATAAAGTATATTTTACTCTCATTTCTTAATTATTGCAAATCTTACTAATATTTTTACAAAAAAAAATGCTAACTACTTCCCAACTCCTTATTCTTATTATTTTATCCAAGTAATTTTTTTGAGATAAAACTATAAAAGTGTGACCTGGTCCAAAAATATGACACTTTTGCATCTTTGGTTCCTACAAAAGTATATTTTTATAACTCTAATACAACCAAGAAAAATTACAAAATTGTATGTGATCTTTGAATCTTTGATGAGAAAATAGTAAATGCATTATTCCCACATGCATGCAGCACCTAATTACTCATTCATTACACCATTTTGATAATTTTAATTTATTATTCATAGGTTATCCTTTCCTATGAAAATAGCTTCTATAGCTTCCTCGCACACTCGAATACATTCATCTATTATGTTTTTGAGAACCCATTAAGTAGCCAATGTTCAATAGGGTTCAAATTTCCTATTCAAGAGTGAATTTAGGGATTCTATTGACCTTGATTGATTGCAATAAAATTCCCACTCTCAAGCTTCAAATTTGGTCTTCATGACCTCAACCTTAAATTCCAAGAAATCAAAATAAACAAATTTCTATTAGAAGGGTTACTTTTTTCCTCAAAAATCTCTCCAACATTATCAAAGTTGGTGATATTAATCTTGGACATGTTGATGTGGGTAAGTGAAAGAAGTTGGGTATACATTTAAGGGAAGTGTAAACCAAAAAAAACCTAATAGTAATAAGACCGGTTAGAAAAAAAGGGTACTAATTTAGGATTGTGATCTTAAACCTAAATTTATAAATGGGTACCCATTTCTAATTACAACACATTCCCACACTTTTTTTTAAAATAGGTATGTGTTTTAGAGTAGGTACACATTTCATATAATTTAAAATATGAAAACCATGGGTTTTCTTGTGGTTTAGGAATGGAAATCCACCTCTTAGCCTTGGACCTACAACTACAATAACATCAAAACAACAAGAGAAAAACTAACATTAGCAATATGGCTAACAATTGATTTATTTTAAAAAAAAAACAAAATTAAAACCCAATGTAGGTGATGATGTCTAGTTTTCAAATAAATCTTAATTTTTTAATAACTCTTAATTTTTAAGTTATTTTTAGAAAAATATATGTTGTCAATCTAGACATCATTCTACATAATAAAAAAATAATTTATGATTAGTTTAGCTCAAATTACATTGCTCAATACATGATGGGTTTTCAAAATCAACAATTAGGGCTAGTAAAAATTAATTAAAAATATATTTGAAAAAAAATATTAAAAATATAATTATCAATCTTTAGTATAATGCACATCTTTCCCTAAAGTGAATTAGACAAATATTTTTATTTAGGTCAAATTATGCTGCTTGTACATGTGCATGTTTTGGTCCTAAAATATTGACTTTTAAAAAGTGGTTTCAAAAAGTTTATGAAATTTTGAAATGAAAATATTGACTAAAATCACACTATAATGAAAGATATGATGCAATATGTGTAGACAATAAAAATTGGTCTAGGCATGCGACTCTAATTTTGTCATAATTCTTATCTTCATTGTCATAATTAAATAATGTTAATTATTTAATTTTTTTTTTAAAATCACTTTTTCCTCTATTAATTAAATAATTTTAATTATTTAACTAATTCATTTTTATCTTTATTTCTTCTTGATTAATTAAATAAATATTATTTATTTAATTACGCCACTAATTAAGTTTATCATTTTTCTAAAATTAAATAAACTATTATTTAATTTATTCTTATCACACTTTCCACTATAATTGAATAATCATTTAAAATTATTTAATTATTCTTTAAGCCTTTTCCCCATTTAATTAAATAAATCTTTATTTATTTAATTTAATCCCTAAATTTTGAATGTTGAATTAATTTTTTATTTAATTCATAAAAGGTTTATTCTTGGCATATTCCTTTATAATTAGATAATCTCTTCGTTATCTAATTAATCATTTACCACTTAAGTATAGATTTAATTAGATTAGTTAGTTATATATTGATTCAATATTTGATTTTTTTTAACATACAAACTTTCTAGGATAATGATTTAGTTATCTAGATTTATTCTTATCTTCTACATGCAAACATTTATTAATTAAATAACTTTAATTATTTAATTAATTTATCTCACAATCTATCTTCAAAAATCTTTATCCTTTACATGCAAACTTTATGCTTTTGTGTTTCGATCAATTTCAACTAAATATTAAATTATTATTTAACTTAATCCCCACCTTTTATGCTTTGTAACTCACACTAATTAAAGCCTAATTTGAATGCATGTCACATATTTTAATCTTAATCATCGATTCGTATTTTAATCTGAGCCTATCATTCAAAAACCATGTTTTCTATAAATTAGATTTACCTTCATCATTATTACTCCTAAAATCTTATATGTTTTGGAACCAACTTACTTTAGAAATCTTTGATGTTTTTCTATTATCATGATCATGAGGCTATACTTGCACACTTATTGAAAATTTGAGGGCAAGTATCATACAAAGGTGAAATTGAGAAGGATAATGGAGGTTATTTAATGGAATTGAAAGTGTATTTGGTAAATTATGCATTTTTTATTAGCTTTCCTTTGTTCTCAATTATTAGCTTGGGTTTAGTATTGTTTGTTCTTTGAATTGCTTAGCACTCATGTGTTTTTCCCTGCACTACATCTGGTGAACCTAACGTGAAGACATTGTCTTCAAAAATATCCATAGAAAATTTGAGATTTTCAAGAATAGATACGGAGTGACACATCTACATCAAAGAATGACATATTTGACCCCATGAACTGCATATGATTAAAGAAATGATGCATCTAACTTTGCGCGACACATCTATGGCTCCCTACGATGCATTTGACTGGTAAAATAATTTTCCAATGTCTAAAATTCTAAGTTTGATTTTTTAATTATAGTTTTCATTATGACTAATTCAAAGTTTGCAGTGTGTGATCTTGTGGAGTTAATATAGTTTTTGCAGGATGATTTACAAAAGACAAATATACAAAATTTCTTGTAGGATAATTGATGAAGACAAAGATTCTGACTACTAATGTGTGGGTTTACAAAACACTTGTTGAAGATTGATTTTGAAACCAATTGTTTGATTAGATTAGATCATTTGTCATTTGGTGCTTAAAATTAATCATTGTCTATTGTGTTTGGTGCATTCGCACAATCTATTAGATTAAAAACCAATTCAATAATAAAAGTATCCTCTCCCCTTGCATGCCTATGTGATCCTGGGTGTAAGAGAACCTGTTATTGACTCTAGAAATTGGGCCTTCCTTGGTGGGAAAAAGTACTCACCCCAAGTTGACTCAAACCAACAACAAAGCTAAGGCCAAGCTACTCTTGACTGATATACAAATGTGAATGCTAATTGAAAACATAGCATTACAGGTGCAAATTTGTTATGTAGAAAAGTTTATCTTGCCTCACACATATCCACTTGAATAGGTGCCCTTATTAAAAGCTTTTTTTTTAGTTTACCAATATCCTTCTATTTGTTGGTGTAAGAGGTTAGACCTTTGAAGCCGTCTCACATACTTGTGGTTCTTAGTAGAGATGAAAATTTTTTCATGGGAGATTCATGAGAACTAAAGCTTGGTTTACGCAAAGAAGTGAGTGTCATGGAGGGGAGCTAGCGTGGTCAAGCTTCTAATCATCCACTATGAATAAGCATAGCTAGGGAAACCCAAGTGGGAATCCAACAAATATTTTCATTGCCAACCTTAGGATTGTACTTGTCTTCTTGGAATTATACATGTTCACATCAAAATCAAACCTGAAACAAAGTGTTTTCTAATTGTCTTCTATTGCCAAAATTTGATCAAAATTAGACTGAATCACACTTGCAATTTACAGTAAATTGCATCTATTTACTATTAGTGTAGGTTATTTAATATTATTTCTCCTATACATTATTAAGCATACCTAAGTTTATAGGAGATGTGGTTCATGTGTCGATCTCACCCACACATGGGTGGTTGAGTTTCACACCATCTTTTGGCCTTTTATGCCACCTCACAAGACCACTCATTTGTCTCATTTTGAGTAGGTTATGCCACCTATTTGGAATTTTACAAGTAGGCATAACTCCCACCTATTTGGGATTTATTACCCCTATTGGAATTATATGCCCATATTCAACTATATAATCAACACTCACCTCTCCCTCCTATCATTGTTCAAGGGAGTGTTGATGCATATTGTATCATCAAGAGTGTGATAATATCATTATTCAATTATTGCACCATATTCCAACATTTTATCTCTTGTTGCTCTTGTGTAGAAGGTTAATCTTGGTTTTGTAGGTGATCCTAGGTGCTTGAGTTCATCAGCAACTCTTACATCATATCAGAGCACCAGATCTACTAGCCCCTCCTTGAATTTGAAAGATTTATGAGTGTTTTAATCAGTATTGCAGGTTTTAGCATGTCCTTTCTTTTCTTAGAAAAAAAACCATCTAGGTCGTAGCTAGTTTTTGCATACTGGTTATATATTTTGCATAAACTAAACCAAAACATTTCAGCAGACCCCCTCTTAGTTGGAGTTTTTCATTTTGCATCCAAACTTCAGAGGCCTCTAACTCAATCATCTAGGCTCCATTTTGAGAGCAATTCTTTTTTTATTTGGGCTAGAATTTTGTAGGCTTCATAGTGGAGTGATCAATTTTTTTCTCAAGTGATCCATATTTTCTAGAAAATCAGGTTTTTTCAGGAGATTTGAAGGATAGTTCTCATTTTTGGAACTTCAAATGGCTATAACTTTCACATATGACCTCAGATTAAGGTGGTTCTTTTTTGAAAGTTGGTATTTTTTCAAACACTATATAATGGTGTTATTTTGAGGTTCTGATTATAAGCTTATTTTGTACTTTCAGTAGTTGGGTCCAATATTGGACATTGTAAAACTTTGGAAAACAACTCCAAATTTGTAAACACACTAATTATAAAGTGCCACCATCATATTTTTCTGGGGGGATCATCATTGAGTAATTTTGGGGGGTAATCTTTGGCCTTTGAACTGGCTTATGTCTTATTGGTTTATTGTGTGACTAAATTTGAGGAGTTTAATATGGGCATCAAAACACATCCTATTATAATAAGGTTAAATTGATGGAACTTTAAGTCTTAGCGAGATGGAATCCTAACACATTTTAAGTGGCTTAATCTTTTGCCATATCTCTATTGACTAGTTCCTGAACCTTCATCAAAATGGAAGAGAGTTGTGTGGGACTTAAAAAAAAACATATCTTGGGAGTAATTGGTTGTAGTTGTGATATTGATACACAAATGGTCACTAATGGCATTGAGATCCCTTGTGACCTTATGAAAAAACTTTGGGAGATGTATGGAGACTCAAATGAACCTCCATTCCTAGAGGATCCTATTGCAGATTATCCTGTTCCACTTGCAGAGTTTTAACCTATTGATGATAAAATAGTTGAAACACTTTCTAATTAGGAAAGGTATGGTAGTTTTTATGACACATAACCTTCTCCTATTGTATAGACATCTATTGTGACTTCAGTTTCTATGGCTCCTAATCCATATTTAGAGGGTTCATCTTCTTCATCTATGAGTCAACATCTTGAGGCTAAGGGCTTTCCTATTCTAGCATTGGCAGAATCATCTAGCTCATCATGTTTTGACAACATAATGGGGGATGATAGGTGTAGTCAAATGACATGCAGTAAGATCTCATTTCCTTCATCTCATGTTGCAGTTGACAAGGCAGATCATCAATATTGAGTATACACCTTCTCACATTTTTCCTTTGATGTTCCTTCAGCAAATGTACACATTGAGGCATCTAGTGTGGACACTTTTGAGGAGATTCAGTATGGTCAAGTGAATCTTGGTATTATTTCAACTAAGGTTCAAGAGGCATGTGTTGAGACTTCATCTCCTATATCACCTATTTTTCATGATGATACCAGTATTGCTGCATCCATGGCTTCTATTGATTCAATGCAACAAGACATTCATTGTCTTCTAGACACAGCTACATGGGATGAATACTTGACAGAAATTGCAGGTTTGTTTTGTGGGTCCTATCTTGTAGACTTGGAGGACACAATTGAGTGCATACATCTTCTCTTTGATGAAGTTACTCTGACTTATTTAGATGTTGAGGGGGGACTTTTTGACCCTCTTGTTCTTTACCCACATGATCATTTGTCATATTTTGACATGACTATGGTCACTATTGAGAAAAATTTGGAGGAGGTGCCTTTGTCTTCAAAGAAGATATCTTTTTCTTTATATTTTTTCTACATCCATCTCCATTAGGTTCTGGAATGTCATCTTTTGCAGTGAGGTATGTGCAAGGTAATGATGGGCCAAAAAGTGGCAATATGATGGGTATTTGTAGGGTATGTGGTTGATGACTTTTTTTTACACAAACTTGATAAAATGAAAAAGGTTTTTAAAGGAGATTCTCAACTTTCCACCAATATAAATTATGCTTTATTTGAATTTAATAAATAATTATTATTCATTTTCTATTTGAATTACAACTAAAGTCTTGATTGATAGGTTGATTCAAAAAAATCTATAGCTTTCAAATGGTATCACATTTTTTTGAATCCAAAACATGCGTCACATTCTATGCTTAGAGTATACTATAGGATTAAAAAAATTCATGAAGTTTTGACCATGTTAAGGTTGTTAGACATACAAGTTTTATATTTTTTAAAATTTGTAACAAAAAAATAATAATTAATTATTTACTTGGAAAAAAATTACAAAAATATGCATCACATCTCTAAAGTCCTCCTACTTATGTCTAAAATATTATAAGAAAAATATTATCATTTTATTGTGGTTAGGGTGGTTCCACTTCTTATGTTTTCCCTAAAATCTAAGTACTACTGCATTGAAATTTCAAATTTTCACCAAATAGATTTTTTTGTTTTTAAATAAACCTAGTATTTTAGGAATTACATTCAATTTTCTATAGATTATATTGTTACATATTTTTGAAATAATATAAATAAATCATTCAAATTTTTATGTCAAATTGCCTAACTCTAATTTTTCTAATTTTTTTGCCACTTAAGGGCCTGCTTTTTCATGATGATCCTGCACATACCCAGTGTGGCCTAGAACACTTGATCTCATTGTGACAACTTTCAACATTGACATGGCGACACCTAATTAGAATTCAGAGACATCATATGTTTTCATCATTCTTCCTTCATATTCCTTTCAAGAATGGGAAGATATCCTACATGCATCCTTGGTTTTCTTTCTTCCTAAGGGGAGGAATATTGTTCGACAATCTTGGATCATCTTCAACTTCTTGTGTCAATCATTCACCAATAATGTAGGAGATTCTACATTGGGGGATTGTATGGTCTCTCTACTTCTCTCTTATGGGGGGGTTTTTTCCTCACATGGGGTTTTTACCTTCTCATGCATCATTGAGAGCATTTCATTTTGTATTTTTTATCTCTCTTTCGGGGAAGAGTTTTATCCCACTAGGTTTTCTCCTTTTTTTCATTTGTGAGAGATTTATTTTCATCATTGTACATGGGTACCTAACATGGCCTCATAGTCAGGAACCATCCTTGCATTGTTTCATCTTTTCACCCACCTAAGCTATGCTTAAGGGGGGGATGTTAGTGTATGTGTTTTAATATTATTTTTCCTATGCATTATTAAGCATACCTTAGGTTATAGGAGACGTGGTTCATGTGAGGACACATGGTGTAATCCATTGATTACATCTTTTTCTCTCACTCACACTTGGGTGGTTGAGTTTCACACCCTCTTTTGGCCTTTTATTTCACCTTACAAAAATAATCATTTGTCTCTTTCTAAGTAGGTTATGCCACCTATTTGGCATTTTCCAAGTAGGCATAACTCTCACCTAATTTGGTTATTTGGGAGTTATTACCCCTCTTGGAATTATATGCCCATATTCAGGTATATAATCAACACTCACCACTCCCTCCTATCAAGTCCAGATGAGCTCATATAAGCTCATTCAGTTTAAGGGAGTGTTGATGGATATTGTATCATCTAGAGTGTGATAATATCAGTACTCAATTATTGCACCATATTCCAGCATTTTATTTCTTGTTACTCTTGTGCAGAAGGTTAATCTTGGTTTTGCAGGTGATCCCAGGTGCCTGAGTTCATCAACAACTCTTAAATTTACCAAAAACCTATATCTATCAAAATGAACCACATCTCTTAGCTAGAAACTCACATCTATCAAACTAAATCCCATATGTAAACTAGAAACCCACATCTATCAAATTGTGTCACATTTATAAACCAGAAAACTACATCTGCTATACTGAGTCACATGTGTCAAACTTGTTATCCATTTAAGACTAGAAAATTGCATTTGAAACCCTTTGTGACACATCTGATCTGATGAGCCACATTTGCAATATGGAATGATGCATATTCCTATCATAGAATTGAAACATTTTACTACTAAACAACCTTTGAGACCAAAAACTACATCTGAAAACCCCTGTGATGCATCTAATCTGATAAGTCACATTTGTAGTTTGGAACGACACATCTTCCTGTCATAGACCTGATACATATTTTTCCAATAAACCGTATCTGACATTAGGAATCACATCTATTAGTTTTTGTGACGCATCTGATAACCTGAACTGCAATTGCCTGATCACTAGAAAACCAAAATTCATTGTCACGGTTTGAGGTCAATAAGTCAAACCAGTCTCTGATTTATCCTTTCATAGTGATCTCTAAACATAAACTAGAAATATTTTCTCATATTTTTCTTCACAATTGCATCCTTTAGGTATCATTTAGCCATAGCGATAGGAATCCTAGCTACAAACCTTAGTTACATCTTAGGAGTCTTTATTACCTTCAGATCGATCAAACTTTTAGGAATCATCCTTTGCAAATTTTAGAGTAGGAAAACTTTCCATGCTTTGGATAAACCCTTGCTTCAATGAAAATTGGCATTGAACCTAGTCACTTGTCTCACATGTATTTTTTGATTTACGTGAGCCCTTCTAGCTCATCAGTCTAGTTTGGGAGCTCACTTTTTCTCTTGGTCCTAGTCCTAGAAAGGTTCCTTAACAAACAAAATTGAAGCTTTGGTTAAAATTTAGATGGTTGGTAACTTCTTTTCAAAATCTACCAATATTGATTACCTTTAAAATCTTGCATACACTTTTGCATACTTAGACACAGTCATCCTAGGATAACATCATTTTAGACATTCCTTATTTTTGAAAAAAAAGACCAAAAATATTGTTGCATTAGCATTCATTCCTTATATCGAGAAAATCCCAAAAACATAGACTATAATCATATCATCCATAGACATAGCTTTGCATCATTCACATTTTGAGCTTATCTTACATGGTTGAAACAAGGTTAGAAAGGAAAGAAAGAGAACAGATGGTTGATCCAAATGACTTCGCCAATCCATTTTCCAACCCCTTTCAAGGGATGACATCAACACCACACGGACACTTATTGGAAAAAAATGTCACTAGAGACCCACAAGGACACATTGCTAGTTGAAGACTTAGATGCTAACGCACAAGACCCTGAGTTTTCCTCTTTTGTAGATGAGTACTTAGCAAATGATCCTTAATGATACTTAGCAAAATTGCTAGCAAAAGGTGCCACATTACCTCCTAGATTTGACATCCATAATTTTCAAACTGTATCTACCCAAGGGACAAACACAACAACTCCTAGTGATTCTATACCTCAAGTAACTACAAACCATACCATTTGGTGTACCTAAACAAAGTGCTACAATAGTACATACATAACCATTTGGTACATTGAGCATGACACAAGGTTTTAATTTCACTATAGGGGCATCATTGTCAAATCCTTTTGGTCCTACTGTTGGAGGAAAAAGGCCTCAAGTTGGCACAAATATGATAACTGTTGTACCAAGCATCAACATCACTAGTGCCATACCTTAGACAACTACTTGCCAAGCATCAACATCATGCGTGATATACCATAGACAACTGCTATACCAAGCATCAACATCACTAGTGCTATACCATAGATAGGGGTCTCACAAATAGGGAACATACCTTCCATCCAACATGGAAGCCAACTCAATCCATTGCAAAATGTCCCCATTCCTGATCAATCGGCGTCAAACCAATTTAACCCATTCTCACAAATTCCAAGCCAAAACCAATTCTCCCAAACATCAAACCAAAACCCATTTTCTACCAATCCAAATTAAAATCCAACTTTCATTCCAACACTGAACCAAAAATCATCACAAAATGTTGAATTCCAAAACACATATGTAGAACCCAACAATCCAACTAACACATCATTGACACAAGTGGATGTTCTACAAACAAAACTGCAATCCCTTCAACAATAGATGGATAATATGGTGATGTATAGTAAAAGGACTTTTTCAAGAAAAGACTTATGTCCATTTCCCTTTGACAAAGATTTATACATGATGCCTTTCCCACATGGATATGTTATACCAAACTTGCCTAAGTATAATGGAAATTGTAATCCTGTTGAACATATAAGGTAATTTTCCACAATGTGGATAGATGTTGCATATGACCCCACATATCTCATGAGACTATTTTTGTGAAGCCTTGTTGGAATAGCACTTGAATAGTTTTCTCAACTTCCATATGGCCTAAGCTCATGGGGTGAACTTGTTGAAATTTTTATCGAGCATTTCACCTTTAACATTGGAAATGAAATCAAGATGGAAACCTTGTGTCACACTACTCAAGATGAAAGAGAGAACTTTATTACTTTCTTCCAGAGATGGAGAAGTATAGCTAGTCAATTCCCTATTGAAATACTTGAAAAATAAAAGGTCACCATATTCCTAGAAAACCTCAATTCAAAATTGAGAAGTGACTTAAGAGTACACTATTGCACTTCTTTTTGTGGAACTAGTAGAAAAGGGTATCATACTTGAAAAGGATCTCATTGACAAAGGTGAAATCAACATGTCAAATAGAAATCCAAATGTTCAGAAATTTTGGTCTCAAAACAAGAACCTAACCAATGATGGGATTGCAGATACTACAACCCTACAAGCAAGACCAATCATTACACTGAGAGTACAAAACCCCTCTAACAACACACTCAACAACGTCAATTAAACTACCAAAGCTATTCAAAACATGCAACAACCATGACTACAAAGGAGGTTTCCAAAACGTGAATTAACTCCCTTAGGAAAACTGATTGAGTTAGTCTTTAAACAACTATTGTAGCACAACCTCATACAGCTTCAAGAGCCAAGAAAATATGATCTTGGATAATTTAAATCCTTTGGGTGGGTTGACAACGCTTTTTGCGAATGCCACCGAACTAAAGGACATAGTCTACAAAATTGCCAACAATTAAAGAACATTATACAGGATCTTGTTGAGAAAAAAACTATTGAAGTCAATGGAAAAAAGTAGACATACTCAAACAATGATCACAACATCTTTATTGATCCATTACATGACCATGGAAAAGGAAAAGCCTCCAGTTTAGGAAATAAGACCAATAGCAATCCAACCAACTATGTTAATCTCAAGTATGACTATAACCAAGGCATCATCATAAATCACATTTGAGCCACTGATGGAAAGATAATACTATTACCATAAAGAAAAATCTTGCATGTGTTGTCAAAACTCACCAAACTAAGCTAACCATCCAAGGCCCTCCACCACTGCAACAACCGCAATCCTCCAAGCCTTGGTACAATTTACTTGACCCGCTGGGGAAGACTCCAACATTGCAGATATCCATCTTGGAACTGTTGTGTATATCACCTAAACATTGAGCTATTCTAGACAAATATTTGTAAAGAATGACTATCCCTAACAACCTTGATGCCAACAATTTCCAAGAGATGGTAGGCTACCTAACCAACTCTCATCATGCTACCTTCTCTTAGCAAGATTACACAACTGAGAAGACACATCACAATGAAACTTTTCACCTTGAAGTCCTTTCCTATAAAATGAAAGTCAGACGAGTCTTGGTAGATAGAGGACCATGGTTGAATATTTACACCTTCCAATTGGTTAAGGAATTGGGCTTCTTAGAGGTGTGTGTGGACACTACTAAGATAATTTTCATTAAGGCATATGATGACTAAGAGTGGTCATCTAAAGGAGTTGTAATGCTTCTCATAAGAATTGGTCCTACTATTGTAGATACCAACAAGTTTCCAAGTTTTGGATCTCATCCTCCCATATAATCTTTTACTAGGCAGACCATGGATACATGCTATGAAGGTTGTCCCTTCCACTTACTATCAATGTCTTAAATTTCCATACAATGGCACTAAAATCATGATAGATGGTGATCCTGATCCTTTCCAGTATTGCATTAACCTACAAGGGATATCCCAATAACAAGTGTCTATTAATTAGGAGGCTTCATCATCCAACTCATCCCAATATGTCAATCCATCTACTCTTTCCAAAACATTCACTTTCCAAACACTACATTTCACTCCTAAGATCGAGATCCAAGATAAGGGTTATGGAGAGTACCATATGAAAGCATCTTATTGTGTCAACCATTTGGTTCCTCCCAAATAATACGGTCTACCAAAAATAGATAGGATAAAATCCATGGTTATCATACATGTCCCTCCCACAATGACATTCACAAAATGGGGGGAACTAAGTAAAGAAGCTCTAAATGAAGAAGATGTGACATCTTGGTCATACAAGGATGACAATGAAGAACCTCCTCCACCTTCTTAGATACCCACAGATCAATATGGAAAAGGTTTCAAGATAATGCAAGACAAAGGATATAATGGACATAACGGGTTGGGATTACATCAGAATGGGAGGATTGAACCTATCATTATTTATAAGCAACTAAAAGGTCTAGGGATAGGGTTTCAACTACTCTAGATTGGCATTTCTAGTACGACATTTCCTTCACAAGAGGAAGTAAGTGCTTCTAAAGTTATCAATACATCTAACAAGCCATATGACCAATGCCAATGCCATTCCCCTAACTCTAATGAATATGAGTGGGATTCCCTTTCCTCCACCACTTTCATGGACCTCGATAAACTATATGGAGAACTTGACCAAATTCTTAATTCCTCATAAATTCCACCTAATTCCCATCCACAAATACCTTCGACAAAAGAGGAATGGCTCAAATGTTACTATTGGGAATCCCTTGATCCTACCTCTTGGGAACCTCACAAAGCCACATCTGATAACCAAACCTTAGCAATAGGCCCACCTTAGAATCTACCTATTCCCTATAAAAAGAATAAGGAGTTAGTAAGAAGATTTTGTGACTATGTCAAAAACTTAGCCTTTACCTTGACACCTTTGAACTTTGATACTTTTGATGATGACATTCCCTTAGTATATCCCCAACTTATCAATTGGGATCAACAAGACACCCCTATCTTCGATGTATTTGAGAATGATGAAGCAATAGTTGAGTTCCTAGGACTACGAGAAGGAATACCCAGTGGTGACCATAAGGTTAGATTTACCATAGACTTGAATAACATGGCTTATTTTGGGGAGTTTGTTCACCCATCTAGTCAAAAAAGAAACAATAAGAAAAGCAATGACAAAATTAAAATTATGAGTCCCTAGGTGAAAACTGAAAGGCACCTTTAGATGATGAAAAAGTAAAAAAAAGGAGGCATCTAAAGGTGAAAACCTCTCTAAGGCACCCAAGGATGGAGGGTTGAACATTATCCCCATTACTTAGGAAAAGTCACCAATGTTGGTAGAGGAATATGTGGAATTCAACATAGCCATTGAACATAATCCTCAGATAATCTATTTTGCAGCATCTTTGATAGAAATAGAGAAACCTAAATTTCATAACTTCTTCATAGAAAGATAGGTCAACTTTGCATGGTCATATCCTAACATGCTTGGAATATATCCTAATTTGGTCTTACATCATTTTCCATTACAACCAAGTGTCAAACCAATGAAGTAGAAGTTAAGAAAAATGCACCCACAAACTGCCTTATTAGTCAAAGTTGAATAACAAAAACTGTTGGATGCCAGGTTTATTAGATCAATTGACTATGCAGAATGGATTTCCAATCTTGTACCAGTGACAAAACCAATAGGGGCATCTGCATCTATAAGAACTTCCAAGATCTAAACAAAGCATGTCCTAAAGATAATTTTCCATTGTCAAACATTGACATAATTGTGGACCTGACAACAAGATATGAAATGTTATCCCTCATGGATAGTTTTTCAGGATATAATCAAATCAGAATTGCACTTGAAGACCAACAAAAGACATCTTTCACTTTTCTTTGAGGAACTTATTGTTGGAACTTCATGCCCTTTGGAATTAAAAATGCAGGAGCAACATATCAACCTGCCATGAAAACCATTTTCCATGATCTCATGCACACTCTCACGGAAGATTATGTGGATGATTTGATAGCTAAATCATTAATAAGGGCTGATCATTTATGAGTGCTAGATAATATTTTAAAAAAACTAGAAGAATACAAAGTGAGGCTCAATCCTAAAAACTGTGCATTTGGTGTACAATCAGGAAAACTTCTAGGATACATTATTTCAAGAGAAGGCATTGAAGTGGACCTAACAAAAATGAAAGCCATAATAGACATGCCTCTACCAGCCAGTATAAGTCAACTACAGACACTACAAGGGAGACTATAGTCTATCAGAAAATTCATAGTGCAATTAGTAGATAAAATGCATCCCTTCCAGTATTTACTCAAAAAATTAGTACCCTTTGTATGGACCCCTAAGTGCCAAGAATATTTTCAACGAATCAAGGATTACCTACTTACAACACTAGTGTTAATGCCACCTATTGATGGATGACCATTGATACTCTACATTTCATCAACCACGTCAATGCTAGGAGCCTTAATTGAACATAATGACAATGAGTTTTGTGAAAGAGCATTGCATTATATCAACTACACTTTGGTAGGTTATCAGCTAAACTATAGTCTAATAGAATGTGCTTGTCTTGTACTAGTTTTCACTAGTCAATGACTAAGGCACTACATGTTAAATTTCCAAACAATGTTGGTCATAAAGATAGATTGTTTGAATTATCTTCTTAACAAAGCAGCATTAATAGGACACCTGGCTAAATGGGTAATGGTACTCAGTGAATATGATATCCAATATGTGGAAAGAAAAGTTATAAAAGGACAAGTTATTGCTAACTAGCTGGTAGATGCACCGCCCAAGGTAGATCATTGTTTAGTTTCATATTTTCTTGAAGAATTTATCTTCACTCTTGACATTGGAACAACATAGAAGTTATACTTTGATGGGTCCCACACAAATCACAGTTCAAGGGCTGGCATATTGTTTTATCACGCCACAAGGAAACACTATTACTAAGTCATTCAGAATTGATTTTCCATGCAACAATAATGTGGTAGAATATGAGGCTCTATTAATAAGATTATGAATGGCTATCAAATGGAATATCAAGCTCCTACAATTCTATGGAGATTCTCAACTGGTAGTCTGACAAGTTATTGATGACTATGATACAAAAGATGAAAAGCTCACCTTATATAAATAGATGGTAGATAGCTTCAAACAATATTTTGATAATATCATATTTCATCAAATACCTCACATTCAAAATAGGGAAATAGACACAGTGGAAACCATTGGTTCACTCTTTGACATACCTAGCAACACACCTAAATTTGAGTTTTTGGTAGAATAACTTTTTATCCCTTCCTTTGACATCCCAGATTCAAAGATGGTGTGTGAACTTGTTGGTCTCGATTCCTTGTGGTACAAAGACATATATGACTACCTCCATGCCAAAAACCTACCCCCTGACTTTTCGAACAACTGACGTAGGAAATTTATCCATAAGTCATCCAAGTATACCATCATCAGAGATACCCTTTATAGGCATGCCCTAGACAATACCCTATTGAGATGTCTCGATAAATTGAAGAAGCACAAGAAACCTTGCATGGGGTACATGAGAGCATATGTGGATCCCACTCTAGCAGTTCCACCTTAGCTAAGAATATTATGAGACTAGGCTATTATTGGCCTACGATGGAAAAGGACTCATATGTATTTGTCAAGAAATGTCAACAATTCCAGATTCATGGAGACTTGATACATGCACTAGTATAGGAGCTCCATCTAATAACATCACCATGGTTGTTTTCCCAATGGGCACTCAACCTCATTTGTAAGATACATTCTACATCCTCCAACGGTCATAAATTTATCATTAAGTACTGTGATTGAATACTTTACCAAGTGAATTGAAGCCATTCCTATGATCTACATTATGGGCCATCAATGCTCTATGAGCATTCATTGATCATGATCTATATATGGTATAGACCTATGTTGTACCAACTAGGCAACATATGCTACTATCATCCCAACATCTGCAGTTGCACCTTTGCATCCCCATTGCACTAGTTGTAGTGCATCTATGTCTATCTCTGTTGTCGCTACAGGATTTTGGGGCCCCCATAGAGAAACCTCCCTCAAAGATCTAACAAACTCAGCTTGAACCATTGTGGCACATTCTAACCCTCACCAAAATACTACAACACTCTATCTGGTAGGTGTCTCTCAATGATATGAACTCTAGAAATAGTCCTCCTGATCAAATATCATGTCTGTCAACAAAAAAGCAAGTGTCGATCCTCATCACGCCACTATGCACAATCCATCTATAGTCTCCATCTAAACTATAGGAGGGTATTGATCACATGCCTCTAGTATCATGTGTCTCCAACATGTGTCTATGTGATGGTCCCAACATACCTAAATACATAGGGAGATCAATCATCAAGCTCATATACGACTGGTGGATGAAAAACAACAATGTGCTCCCATGCCCATATCATCAATAATGTGGTGCCATAGCTCATAGACTATGCCTCCTTGTAGGCTATATCATGTAAGTGAAAGTATAGCATTGCTAGTAGACAAGGGCCCCATGCATACACAACCTACCTCTCTAACATCCCCACCAACATATTGCCACACCCAATAGGAAACCCATGCCCTTGATAGTCTAGTAGTGCAATCCCAACAATCAAAGTACACAACAAACAATCAATATGCTCATATCCATTGACCAGTGCATGCCATTTGATCTCATAATGCTCAATACCAAGTTTTCTAATATCCTTATAGACATAATATTGGGTGATCTCACTATAACCCATTTGGATATCATAGTGGACCCTTTGAACCCTAATCGATAATCTCAGAATCCTATAGACATCCTCTAAAGTAATGGTCACATTTCTTGTAGGCAGATGGAAAGAGGAAGTCTCTGAGTGCCATTGCTCAAAAAGTGCAGTCAACATCCCTCAGTTTGCCCGAATGGTGGGCATAAATGTCACATGATGCAATCCAAGATTACATATAAACGATTTCTATGTGCACTGCGTAACTGATCCCACAACTTGTACGTTGCTAGCCTCGACTCCCAAGTGTATATCAGATCTAAAACAACCTCCAAATGCATCACAAATACCTTGTGTCAGAAATACAAAGCCAATTTTTACACCATAAAATTTCCAAAAATTTGACAGGCAAATGTGTTGTGTGATTCAAATGCATCATTTCATCTAGCAAATGTGTCACAAAACTTTATATGCATTATACATTTTCTAACTACAACTAATTATGCATATGCATAACACAAATATCAAATGTTGTGCAAAACATCAAATGCCATACTGTACTTATCAAATGTGGTGCACAAAATACAAATATGATGCAAACCTAAAAAAATGTGTTGATCTAAAATTAAACAAAAAATGGGGCTAGCATGTTTGTACAAATGTGTCATATTGCAAGTAGATGCATCGCAAGTGAATGCATTTGCGTCAAAGGAGAAATGATGAATTTTAAAATTAAACTTTAACATCCTAAAAATGTGTGAAAATTGAAATTTCAAAAAGCGGTTTTTAGGTACATACTAGGGGTCCTACATCAACTGGCCATTGGAAAGTCCTAACTTGATATCTGTGATGCTCGATGTATAGAACAGGCGACATTTTGTTGAAGGGATTTAGAGAAAAATCAATGTCAAACTTGGAAGGTGAAAATGAATTCATTTTTCACCCAGTTCCTATTTATACCTAGGGTTTTTGGGGGTTTTCTTTCAAACATTTGTACTGGTTGCACTATTTCCAAACTTCCGCCGATTATTTCACATACCAAACTTTGCCAAAACTGAATTCTTTCACAACCATTGAACTTCTGGCTATCCAATTACCTAATTAGGACAATTTCCAATTTTTTCTAAATTTTTCAAAAATTTGTTATTTTTCTGAGGGGGCATACCCTTTACCTATTTCACATTGGGGCATGATTGGGGCATGTTTTGAATATTTTTCTTTGACACAACACCAAAATGGTATTGTATGAAAGAGGGGGAAAATGTAGACAATAAAAATTGGTCTACACTTGTACTCTAATTTTGCTATCATTCTTATCTTCATTGTCATAATTAAATAATGCTAATTATTTAATTAATTCATTTTTTATCTTTATTTCTTCTTGATTAATTAAATAAATATTATTTATTTAATTATGTCGCTAATTAAGTTTATCCTCTTTCTAAAATTAAATAAACTATTATTTAATTTATTCTTAGATCACACTTTCAACTATAATTGTATAATCATTTAAAATTATTTAATTATTCTTTAAG
Organism: Sequoia sempervirens; assembly: GCA_007258455.2. Classification (NCBI taxonomy): domain Eukaryota; kingdom Viridiplantae; phylum Streptophyta; class Pinopsida; order Cupressales; family Cupressaceae; genus Sequoia; species Sequoia sempervirens. The sequence goes on along the minus strand of VDFB02000015.1, from coordinate 221,874,981 downwards.
CCTTTTTCCATTTAATTAAATAAATCTTTATTTATTTAATTTAATCCTAAAATTTTAAATGTTGAATTAAATTATTATTTAATTCACAAAAGGTTTATTCTTGGCATATTCCTCTATAAGATAATCTCTTAGTTATCTAATTAGTCATTTACCACTTAAGTCTAGATTTAATTAGATCAGTCAGTTATATGTTGATTCATTAATTATTTTTAATGAATAGACTTTCTAGGATAATCATTTAGTTATCTAGATTTATTCTTATCTTTTACATACAAACATTCATTAATTAAATAGCTTTAATTAATTAATTAATTAATTCTCATCATCTATCTTCGGCAATCTTTATCCTTTACACACAAACTTTATTCTTTTGTATCTCAATCAGTTTCAACTAAAGATTAAATTATTATTTAATTTAATCCCCACCTTTTATGCTTTGTAAAACACACTAATTCAACCCTAATTCGAATGCATGTCACATCTTTTAATCTTAATCGTTGATTCATCTTTTAATCTGAGCCTATCATTCGAAAAACATGTTTTCTATAAATTGGCTTTGCCTTCATCATTATTACTCCTCTTGAAATCTTATGTGTTTTGGAAGTAACTTACTTTAGAAATCTTTGATATTTCACTATTATCATGATCATGAGGCTATACTTGCACACTTATTGAAAATTTGAGGGCAAGTATCATACAAAGGTAAAATGGGGAAGGATAATGGAGGTTATTCAATGGAATCAAATGTGTGTTTGGTAAATTATGCATTTTTTTATTATCTTTCCTTTGCTCTCAATTATTTAGCTTGGGTTTAGTATTGTTTATGCTTTGAATTGCTTAACTCTCACGTGTTTTTCCCTATGCTACAATACGAGTGCAATATTTTTGGATTTTTATGCCTTTAATGATGCAAATCTGAAACTCTAAATGAGAAATACAAAACACTATTATGCAAGACCTAGATCTAGGGCTTGAATGACTACCAAATCAAAAAAATTATGATGTAAGAATGTCAGGTTCACCAAAATAAAACATAAAAGTTGGATGTACCCTAAATTGAATTCATCAAACGGTAAGGGGTTATATGTTTCATTAGATGTAAATCAACAAGGTGAAGTGATTGACTATCAACCTCAACCATGAGCCAATCATACATGATGGATTTTCATCCCTTAGGGGGATAGGAATGATTTGGAAATGATTGTGATTGATTAGTACCCTAATTAAACTATATGACCTAATGCAATAAATAAAATTATTTGACAACTAATAAATAGAAATAGTCAAGTTCCAACAAATTTGGAAGGTGTAGTCTAATGTGTACCTACCAAAAAAAATGGTTCTACTAGACCTCTAGGGATAGGTTCACCATATGGCTGATGAGTCCTTGTAATGTTTTTTCTACTCGACTTTTGGGGTCCTTTGACATTAGATCTGGGCTTCTATTTTATGCATGTCCCATAGTTAGAATTTCATAAATAAATCATGTAGCTGAGTTTTCATGTTTTGATAAGAATGGTGACAACAAGTGCAACAATGCAAAGTGGATCTTCAAGCTCTATTCAATCCACTTCAAACTGACAATCTCCACATTCACAAAGGGGGGAAATGTTGTGCCATATAGGGGTTTTCCTCAGTCAAACCTTATGAATGGTGTTCCCATTTTTACTATAGAAAATTTTCAATGATAAAACTTTAATGGAAAGGAAGGAAATGATGAATGAACAAATTTTATAACTCACCACCCTCCAATGGCTTCCTTGAAGGACTTAAGACATGCACATCTCTTCAAGGGTATTGGATCTTCTTTCTTGATTTACTTGAATGCTTGAATGCTTGGAGGCCTACAACAATGTTAGCCTTCACATCATGTGAACATGAACAAATAATGCTCTAATATGTTGTTCTTGAATTCTCTTGACAATAGTATTTGCTCAATTGTGTGCCTTGATGGTAGATTATATTTTTGATAAAGGAAAAAAAGGATTTTATAGGGACTCAAAACCACAAATTTTACAACATAAAATAGTAAAGGACAAAAGATTCCACCAAATTAAATAGGCTACAAAGAAAGAAAAACCCTGAAAAAACAACAGCCAACCAAAAAAATATAGAAAGGACCACCAAAGAGCTAGCCGAGGCGCAAACCAAAAAACCAGCAACAATTAATCCAAATTCTTCAGCACTTTCTCAGTCTCGGCCTCCAAATCCTACATATCCTAGACACCCTTCTTGAAAGTTTGTATCATCTGTCGCATAGGGGGTGCCTTCCTTTTCAGATTAGCCATGGTTCTATTCGAAATCCCTATGTCCTCTTCCTAGTTTTTATCTTTAACCTCTTGCAAATCAACAACCAAGGACCCCTATTGAGCTTTATCCAGTTTTTCAGTCATTGCATTGATAATGATAGCATTATGTCTTGTCATTCTATTATTTTGTTTAGTAATTATCTTCACAACATTTTTTATTTTTTCAAATTCAATTTCTATCCTTCTGTCCTTACCCGCATAGTCCCAAATCTCCTTACTAGTAGTGTTCTCATTATGCTCTTCAACCTTCTTGCACAACACAAAAACCTTTGCTTCCACTTCTTTGAATTTACTCTGGAAAGCCCAGTTTTTGATGGTAGATTATGTTGCTTAGATTTCAAATGATAAATTAAGTAGGTATTTATAAGTGTTTATCTAATTTCTTGAAAATTAGATTATAGAACTTGATGCTTTATATTTGAATTTTGGACATTAAAATACCACCAATAACATATTTGAATTTGGATCCTGGCTAAGGAGGGGGACTCATTCATCCTTAGGTGAATGGATCCTAGCCCAATTTTCTAGGACACACTTGATCCAAGGTGTTTTAATGATTGAATGCATTTGTTTAATATTGGTTCCTCTTCAAAAAATTATAAAAAATTAGGCTTTGGAATTCATAATTTGGAAAATTAGAAGCTTAATTAACTCCAATAAATTAGGTGGCATAATAATGTAAAAGTGCAAAGACATACACTTTTTAATAGTACAAGAAGTTCCAAACATACATATATCTGGACTATACTTCCCCACCCTTCTTTTGAACAAAGACATCTACACATGGACGAAATCCTTACATCATGATTTGGTACTTAGGTGTACGGGAAAATATTTTTTAGCATGTAGAATTCAATAGATTATGTTTATAAGCCTACAATAGTATTTAAGCAAGACCATGTGTATAGGTTAAAATCATTTTCTTTCAATTTGTTTGTGGCTTTAAGAGTATGAACAATGTTACACATGGCCCCCTTAGGTCACTAGAGAATATGACAATATTTCCAAGGACTCAATAGAATATTATTTCTACCTATTAAACCCCTATTGAAACATACAAAATCCAACCACTACCACCAAGGCACTTTTGGAGTAGATATGACGATTGAATACCAAGACAACATATCTAAAATTATAATAACACATGTGCACCATATTTTAAGAAATCATCCTTTATTGTAGGGAGAGAAAGATGTAAATTGATGTTCACGACCCTTTGAAATACTCATATGCATGGGCATTGATGTGTTTGAATAAAGATAAACTGCGCATGCATGCAATTTTGACATTAGGTAGCCAACACAAGGCAAACACATAGAATTTTAAAAGTATGTATACCAAACATAATTGGATACTAGAGTAGTTTGATGCACTAGCAATAAGAGGTTACCATGGATCTGTGGCTTACTAGAGTAGAAGACTAGCTAAAAATTCTTGCCTTCACACACATAGACATTAGGCTCTCCATCTAGCATGCAAGTAGTACAACTTACGACAAGATACCACAAGTTAATTAACTACTAATGAAAAGGTGCATGCCACCTTGATAAAATTACTAGCCCTCATCACCAAATGTGTCATGTAGAGAAATCATTTTTCAACAAGTTTACATAAGCCATTGTTCAAATTTCATGTAGTTAGGGACAAAAGAAGGCGACCCATGATTTGACGCCACAATGTGGACACATGACATGGTAAGAGTGTTCCACATTTATCTCTAGTTGAAAGAAAAATGAGGATCACTAGTGATGTCAACATAGTGACATGTGACACCACATAACTGGTCCATGTCCAATGTTATGCAGATTTGAGTTATTAATCACACACCATGGCCTAATTACAGTATGTCACACACAAGATATGCCACATGAAAATGGGTTGCATGATAAAATTAAATTATCAAGTAGCTTGGAGATATCCAATGATAGTGTTGAGAGGGGAGATGATTATATGGATAGTATACAATGAGCAAAGGAACTTGCACATTCAAATGGATAAGTCATTGGGATAGAGTTCATGCACTACCAATGACATGTGGACACATATCTACGAGGGAATGAGACATGATATATAATTGGAAATGAGGATTGAAATTATAATTATCTAGGTAGAGTTTCAAAGGTTGAGCATAACTAGTAGTGCTTGCAAGGAAGAAAGGGAAGTTTAACTATATAGTTATAGGTAGAGAAACATGATTAGAAAGCAACATTGCAAGAAATGAATGAACCTTGGAAATGAACTATGATAATCAAAGGTTTGCATACACATTGATACTAATTATATGATTGCATAAAATTCTCAGGACTCTATTGTACAAACTAGTTGTAGGGTGGTTTTCCATAAACAATATGGAAGAATAGTAAAATTTCTTTAATAATCCAAAACCCCACAATGAATTGAAAGACAAATCCAAGCCTTAGAAACATAATTTGAAGAACTTAGGCATGGGGAAAATGCTTAGAGGGTCACAGATTAATTCTCAAAGCATGAGTTTACCTTAAGAAATCCATTGAAGGAGATCTTTAGATGGGTAATTTAAGATGAGCCAAATAAAGAATACAAGTTAGCAATGAGATACAAAATACAAATTTAAGGGCATGTCAAATTTCTAACAAACAAGTTTAACATCACACAAAATTATGATATTTGTTACTTTCTATATCTATGAAGACATTTCCTCATAATAAACACAAAATTTAATATGCAAGTTTCACCATTACAATAATATATTTTTTATTATTAAACATAATAAACATATTCTATGTTTTCTAATATCTTATTTTAAAATTATTTAATAAAGATTACAGTTATTTTGTTAATTTTTTAAAATTATACTATTAAATTTTTTCTAAATATTTAGATTGAAAACTGAAACAAACACTACAAAAATATAGATTTTGCAAAAATATAATACCATAACTTGTAAGAGCAGTGAGAGCTTCTTAGAAGTGTCAATAAAGGGCAGATATATCTTCGCATACAAGTGATATTAAGCGGTGGCACAAATTGGATATCCTCTGCCAATATCAAGCGATATGCTTCTACCACTTATTCACCTACAAGTGCCAATAAGCGATAGAAATCTTCAATGATGCTATGCGCTTCGCCCCTCACGACCAATCCTTTCTCTATTTCATCATTGTCATTAGAGCCCCTCCACCACTCTCGGAACTCCAATTCGACCATATCCATTTCACCTAAGAAATTCGCTATGAACAAATTCTGTGCAGTAAGGCATCTAGAATTTTGAGTAAAGACACCCATCCATATCCATTTACCCTCACACACCTCCGTGGAAAATCTTGTTTGGAGAAAAGGTGCAATCAAAGAAATCGCACAGTAATCCCCGAAAAGAATTTGCAATGGCATACGCAAAGAGGCAGAATTTATAAGCAAACATAGTAGCATGGCATTGGCATTGGAGGGATACTTCTGCGACAATCTTACGAGTGGAGTACCGGTAGGCACGTGGCAGATTTTCTTGTTAGCAAAGGAGTGGAGGTAACAGGGATTCGGAAAGGTTGAAGAATTCAAAAGTGATCCCGCACCAGGTGCTGCCTTTGTACATATTATTATTTCTTCTGGCCATCTCTGCCCAAAAAGGAAAGAGAACATTTTTGATAAGAGAAAATAAAATAAAATATGTTTTTCTGGAAACAGTTATTACCTGAATCGTTTGAATGCAAGGATCAACAGCTAATCTCTTCTTTGTTGTGAGTTCCAGGCTGCTCAATCTCTGCAGGTGCTCCAAACTTTCCATGCGGAGCAGCTCCCAAGATGTAAAATTTAGCTTGCCCAAAGATGTGCAGTGTTGTAAACCTTGTATTCTATCAACTTTGTTGCCACCTATCAGTTCAAATGCTTCCAGAGAAGATAATTTATGGAAACTTGGAACCGCCTTCAACCGTGGACAATTTTCTAACATCAGCCGTCGAAGTTTTTCTAGGCCACCAATACCACTGATGGTTCTTACCGATTTACACCTCCCCACATATAGAAACTGCAGTGTTGTTGGTAAGTCGTCGACCTCCGTTAACAAATCATTACAACAAAGTGAGATAAATATAAGGCTGGGCCAGTAGTCTTGAGAAATTGAAATCTTTGACACCAATGTGTAGCCTACATGTAATTCCTTGAAGTTGCACAACGATGGAGTAGATGGACCCCTTCCCAAATCGAACTCACCGATCGGGCAAAAGAGTATTTGCAAGTTTTGAAGATTGAACAGTTGCTTCAATGATTTTGGTAAAGATTACACTTCTAAATTCACTAAACACAATCGTTCTAAAAGAGTGAGGCTTCCCAGAGAGTCAGGTAGAGACTACGTCTCAAAATTCCTTTCGCCTGGACACATCTCTAACACTTTCAACTTGTTGAGTTGACCGATGTTAGTTGGGAGCTTAGATATCCAGGTGACATTTAAATAGAGCTCACTCAAGCAAGCTTGGTTTGTGATGTGACAGGGCAACTCTCGCAATTGCTCGCAACAATTAAGATTCAAATACTCGAGCTTTGTCATGTTTTCCAGGATGTCTGACTTTATGGTGAGCATCGTGCAACCCATTAAATTGAGATGTTGCAGAAGCCTCAGCTGCTTGAAAGAATCGGGCAACATTTTCAATTGAGAGGACCGACTCAAATCTAAATGCCGCAGGTTTGTCAAATGACCAAAACAGCTAGGCAGTGATGATAGCATTTCATAGCTTCTTAGCTGCAGGTGCCCCAGTGATTGAAGACAACAAATTTGATTTGGCAGACTCTGCACTTTGCAACCAGACAGGGAAATCTTCTTCAAATTCCTGAGATTTCCAATTGACTTTGGAATTATCTCCAAACTAGGGCAACCCGCAATCATCAAAACTCTTAACTGCGACGGAGCCTGTAGCCAACTTTTTATTTAGTTATAGAGTAAGATATAAAGCAATTATATTTAATTATAATTAGATATTTCAAGGAGCTGTAGAGAACGGATACTTACTTCCGGTCCATCCTTCCACAGGCGTACCATCTTCTGGCAGCTATAAACTGCTAAAACTCTTAAATTTTTCAATGGTAGCCATGATGGAAGATATGGATTTGCAATTCCACTACAGCTAAGCCAAGCCAAGTCTATTGATAATTTGAGAATATGTAAATTGTTCCCATAGTGTTTTCCTAACACACAAACTTTTAGTCCATGAAGCCCTGAAGGAAATTTTGGAGTCACGCCTCTCGTTGCTCGCTTCAGCCTCATTCCTCTAACCTGGATAGAGAATAGCAAAAGAACAGAGTTGAAATGAAAGGAGATAAGCATACAAATGGATAAAGAGACCAACAAAATGATTTTCAAGGGCATGATTTGTGATGGCACTGAAAAAAAAAATTCACCAGACCTCTGTTTGTTTCTGAATGCCCGTAATCTGATTTGGGGACCATACACGGCAGGGCAGCTGACATTTTGCAATTTCCCTTGCTAAATCCCTTAGTTGGTCATGCATTCGTATCCCATTGTTGTCGTCTAAGTCAACTAGACATTTATTTACCAGCCTTTCCAGGCCGTACAGACCACTCCATCCTGATCCGTCCCATACTGCAATGGCAATTGTATTGTATTCACCAATAAAGAAAAAAGCTACATCTAAGAACATTTCTTTCTCTTCTTCATCTAAAGCATCATAACTCACTCTCAACCTACTTTTGATATTAGAGGGCAATATTCTAGAAATCTTTTTGAATACTTCATCCCATAAATCCTTGTTAAAGCGACCATAAAGCTGACTTCCAAGTACCTTTAAAGACAAAGGTAATCCATCACAAACATTTACAAACATTTCCACATGTTCCTCAAATCCCAGGCGTGGAAAGGGTTGTAAAAATGCGTGCCAACAGAAAAGTTGCTTAGCATGGAATGGATTCATTGTATTCATTTTATAAATGGAAGAGATGCCCCAACATGTAAGCATTTCCCTTTCTTGTGTTGTAACAATGATCAAACTCCCCCGTCCAAAAATATCCTTTGCAGGGAGTAAAGCATCTAATTGATCCACATGATTTACATCATCCAAAATGATGAGTACACGAACATTTCTGAGATAGTTAGTGAGAATCCTTATACCTTGATCTATACTGTCAATCTTTGTATTTTTAAAACCAAGATCTTGAAGGAGTTTCATCTGTTTCTTATGCAACTTTCTTTTAGTTGCAGCATCTCTGATATCAAAAAGAAAACTAGATTTTATTATAGATGAATATTTCTGATTATATAACTTTTTTGCAAGAGTAGTTTTCCCAGATCCACTCATTCCCCAAATTCCCACAATTTGGACATTAGAATGAGCTTTCTCAGATTCACTGAGAATCAATTCAAAGTCTGCTACAATTTCTTCAAGACCCACAGCATGTTTTGCTACCTCTAATGGCAGTGTTTTCATGACTTTAGATGCACGATTCACAATATTCTTCAACCTCATTTCTTCCTCACTGGACATATTAGAAACACGATTTTTAAAACATAGGAGAAGCCTTCCTAAACAATCTTGACTATTTTACTTTATATAGAAAATAGAAATATTGCATGAAAGGAAAGGTATGATAAAATCTATGCAGAAGAGAGATTATGCGTTGCTTACTCTTTGTTCGTGATCATTTCGCCCATATAAAATGAGGCATTGTAGAGTGCCGTCTTCCATTCCTGGAGCTTTTCTGAACTGTATCTACGCTTTTTTGCATGCTCCAAGAAAGCGTTTACATACATTCCTTTTCCTTGAGCCACCCATCGTAGATCGGTAGGTTGAACATGGTAGAAGACAGGAATAATAGGTGTGCCAGATTTGAGCATAAAAGACAGCTCAGCAAGACACCATGGCGATTGTGCATAGCCGGGAGAGAAAATCGCTACATGAAGGGTAGCACTACGCATTGCTTCTTCCAGTGCTGCGGGCAAGAAGTCTCCCAACTGAAGCTCCTCGGAATCAAGAAAAATCCTGAGACCCATGGCATGGAGGGCGCTGTAGATATCTCTGGCCACCGTATCTTTGACATCTGGTCCACGGTGATTAATAAATATATCCCATGGCAGCTCTTTTAATGGTGTTGAGAATGTAGCAGAAGTAGATGCAGATGGTGGTGCAATTTCTTCAAAAGCATTTGAATCCTTAATCTGTGACTGACTATCATTCGTAGAAGTAGATGCCATGGAATCCAGTTGAACTGAACACAGAAAAAAACATATGAAACGTAGGGAAGAGGTACTAATATACAGATAAAGGTGAGGGGTGTGCTCTGTAGCGCGCGGAAGAAAGGCAGAAGTAACCCACTTTGTGGGGCCGGGCTTAACGAGCACACTCTAAGCATCTGACTGCTTAGGTGGCCGGGCCCACACACAGTACTTTTCTGTATTGTCTGCCATTCCGTTCTTGTACACATCACCATTTTAAATGATTTGTTTTCCCTTTTATACCCTGCGTCTTAATCCCACATGTGTGGGGGGAGTAAAAACTAGGGAGAAGAGGATTATAAATTTTAAGATAAATAAGTTAAACGTTGATAATGAAGATAATAATAATAAAATATAAAATTTAATTGATTTTTTTTATCCATCATTTCACATCTTATAATATTATTGTGACAGTGTATAATATTATAATATAATATATATAATATTACATATTATAATATTATTTTATATTTTATAATTTTATAATATTAGAATATAATATATTATTATTCTTTTATAATATAATATATGTTTATTGTGTTATAATATTATAATATAAAATTAAAATATTATTTTATATTATATAATATATTAATATTACAACTTAATACATTATATAATTTATTATTATATAATATAAATAATATAATTTTTAATATAACATATAATATGCATTATAATATTAATATTTATATATTAATATCATATATAATATTATAGTATGTAATATTGTATATATTATATTAAAATAGTATATAATATTAATATTATATTAGTATATACAGTTGATCTATGGTTCATGAGTGGGGTTTGAAGAATCCATCTCTCATAATATATAATATACATAAAATATAATATTATATGATATAAATATATTTGTGATGATCTATTATAAATTTTGTATATGAGTAGAATAATATAGAAATATTTTTTAAATAAATAGAATAAAATAGGTAAATTTTAAAAAAATTGAATCTCAAATAAATAATTATATAAAAATATGAATAAACACAATCAATATAATAAAAAAAATTATTTCAAATTTAAATTTTACAATTATATATATCCATTGAAAATAATGGATATCACAATTCCCTTTATTGAATTTTATATTTTATAATTATAATTTTCATTATCAATGTTTTAATTTATTTATGTTAAAACTTTATTAAAAATTTAATAAAATAAATAAATATAAACTTTTATATCAATAGATGAATATAAAAATAAATTTTAAAGTAATTAATTAAAATAATTCAACATTAAAAATTTGAACTTTAAATAATTATATAAAAAATTAAATAAACCCAATCAATATAATAAAATTCTTTGAAATTTAGATTTTAAGTTTATGTACATCTAATGAATATCAAAATTACTTTATAGTATTTTATGATTATAATCTTCTTTATCCATACTCAAGATTACCGATCTTAAGCATTTATTTATAATTTTGTTTCTTCCTTGTTTTTACTCAGCCGACACATGTGGGATTAAGATGCAGGATGTAAATGGGAAAATAATCGTTTCAAACGGTAGACGTAAACAAGCACGGGAATGACAGAGGAAACAGGAAAAGTACTGTGTGTGGGCCCGGCCACGTAAGTAGTGAGACGCTTAGAATGTGCCAGTTAAGCTGGCCCACTTTCGCATTTGTTCGTGGAAAAAGCAGAAAAGCAGAATAATGTGAGCGGATATGGTCTGTGCGTAGAAGAAACGCAAAACCATTTTGTACCAAAAGATGAATGGCTTTAAAGTGTTTTGCAGCTGCACAATGGCAGTCGTGTTGTACACTATGGCAGTGACAATAATTAAAGTCTCCCGAGATAAGATGTTCCCTTTACCATAGGCGTCTTTTGAAAAAAGCAGTTTTCTTAATCTACGAGCAGATCATGAAGATGCCGCAATAAAGCAGTTCTAAGCTGTATGAAATTAATAAAGCGAAAAAAGATTGTATATATTCATTTTCCTTGATGCACCCAGGGTAGAACATGATAGAAAACATTATTATAAGAGTGGTGCCTAGGGATTGTTCATAATATTATTTACTGGAATTGCACCTTGGTGTGCAATGGGTATGCTGAAGAAGTTTGGAAGGTCAATTAGGAAAAAATTGGGCTATTTTTTTATATATTTTTGTAGTACATTAAGTCAATATGTAGGTCATTTAACAAATGATGTTTGGTGAACTAAGGTCTCAATGGAGAAGTGATAGTTTCAAATGGACTATGCATCCACTTATAGAGATCCAAATGCGACTGAAACAAAACCTCTAAATCAAAAAGATAATTAAGCTCACCTTATGTTTGCATTAGGGAGGGAAGTAGAGAGAGGGGGAGATGGGGGAAGAGCAAGAAAGAGAGAGGTAAGGAGATAGAGATAGAGAAGAACATATGGATAGATATGGGGATGGAGGTGGAGAAGGAGAGGGATGTGGAGAGAAGGAGAGATAAGGAGATGGAGGAGAGAGGGATATAAAGAGATGGAAGCGATAGTATATAGAGGGACAAAGAGGGAGAGGTAGAGAGATAGATAGGAAGTGATATATAGAGAGAGGCAAAGAGAGGGAGAGATATAGGGGTAGACAAAGATGGAGAGATAATGAGATAGAGATAAGGGGAGATAGAAGAAGAAATATAGAGAGATTGAGATAAAAATGTAGAGGTCTGGGAAGGAGAGGGAGATAGAGGGAGAGAGATAGATGGATAGAGAGAGGGATGCATGTTTAGAGATATAGGGGAAGAGAGGAAGATGGAGGGAGAGAAATAAATAGAGAGAGAGAGAGAGATGTAAAGGGAGACAATTGTAAAGAGATAGGAAGATAGAGAGTGGGAGATAGAGACGTATAGAGGGAGATGGAGAGGGGGAGATGAAGTGAAAGCTAGAGAGATATATAGAGAAACATCTATAAAAAGATAAGTAGATATAGACAAATAGAGATAGAGAGATGGAGAGAGGGGAAGGTAGAGGGAGAGATAGAGATGTATGTGAAGAGAAAGAGAGAGAGATAAAGATATATGGGAAGAGAAAGAGAGAGATAGAGATATATGGGAAGAGAAAGTGAGAGATGTTGAGATAGAGAGACATACAAGGGAGACAAGAAAAATAACTTCTTAATCAAGAAGGCAATTAGGTTCCATTATCAATAGGCTCACGTTATGTTTGGAATAGGGAGAGAGGGAGAGATAGGGATAGAAAGAGGGAGAATAGAGGGGGAAAGAACATGAGAGAAAGGGGAGTAAGGATATAGAGATAGGGGATATATATAGAGTGGAAGAGATGGAGATGTTGAAGGAGAGGGATATGTAGAGGAGTGGGGGAGATGTAGGGGTAGAGAGAGATGGAGAGATAGAACAATAAAGATGGACAAATAGAGAGAGAGAGGGGAGAATTAGAGAGATAGACAAAGAGGGAGTGAACACACACACACACACATATTCCTTTCATATTATATTATATTATTAGATTATATAATATAAGCTAATAAATATAATTATAATATAAGTATATGTGTAAAATAAATGCATAATTAAATAACATATATATAATATATAATTTTTTAACAAAAAAAAATATTTTATAATATAAACTTAATATTATTTTTAAAAAATTAATAATTTACATTATATAAAATATAAAAATGAAATAAATTCATTATATATTATATTATATTTAATATTTTATAAGATATAAACTAAAAGATATATTTTTATATATATAATAAATACATAATTCAATAAAATATAAATAAATATTTAATATTTTAATAAAAAATTTAAGTTTGCAATATATAAAATATTAAAACAAATTCATTACACATTATTTGCATTTAATATTTTATATAATATAAAATAATAAATATAATTACAATTCAATTTTATATATAAAAGAAATATAAATAATATTTATATTTATATAAATATTTAATATATAATATATTAATAAAATATAATATTCTAATAAAATATAATTTTACAAGTATATTAAAGAAATATAAAATTATAAATAAAACATAAATAAAAAACAATTTATTAAAATTTAATAAAATATATTTTGGTTTGAATATAACATTGTAAATATATTTTTTTAAACAATTCATAATTCATACTTTTAAAAATAAAAATGTAGGTAAAAAAGTGTGTGTGGTAAGTGTTTACTTAAGTGACAAATAAATAGTAAAATGTGTAAAAAGGACCGAACTTATGTATTTAATATATAATATATTAATAACATATAACATTCCAATGGGTAAAAGTTGGAAGTTCGGTCCATGAAGAAGGGAAGTTTTGGCCAAAACAAAATAAAATGTTTTTAAAAAACATGTATGCGCTTTGGATCGAGTACCCAACCCTAAATTCGAACATGTATGCATTTAGATTCGAGTATGCACCCTAAAATGCATATGCATTACGAAACGGATACGCATTACAAACATGTACACGTTTCTTAAAGATATTTAATTTTTTAAATAAACAAAATTGTGTTGTTCATTTTCTCACTGTAGCTTGGACGATGAGCTTGATGGAGAGCTTAATTTGCGTACATGTTCCTGAGGGCCCATTTCAACCAAATTTTCATTACCACTTCCTCCTCTCAACACAATCGACCTCAATGATCTCCAAGTTGGTTAAAGTCTACTTTTTTTTTCTTTATATCTTTCATTTTGGTTTTGTAATTGTTATTTCATTTTTGTTTTTTTTGTTTGTTTTATGTTGAATATTTTATAGTTTTTAAATTGTATTTAAAACTAAAAACATCAACCAAACCAAAACTACTAAATTATAAATTGAAAACCATAAAATCTATAGCTAAATTAACTAGAATTTAACCTAAATTGGACACAAAACTTAGAAATAAAAATCATAAACCCTAGGTTCCAAAAAACATATACCTAAAAACTAAAACCCTTAATCCTAGGACCTAAACCCTAAAACCTAAACCTAAATTAGATTTATAATGTCTAGATTTGTTGTCTTTTTACTAGCCTTGAAATCACATATAATCCCTAGATAGGTCTATTTATAATGTCAAGGAAATAATAACTTGTTTCAAATATGGTCTTAATAATATTTATTAGTGAGCCCTTGATATTGCATTACTAATACATTTTATCACTCCTAATCCTTTTTCTCCACCTCTAACAAATCTTCAAATACTTGATGTGCTTACGTTTTCAACTCTTTGTTCAATTTATTTAGCGATATTCACCTGTGTTCATAATCTTCATGCTTAGGTGCACAATAAGTTCATAAAATGTGTATTTTTCCCTTTACATACCTCTAAGGAACTCAAAACCAAGTATCAAATTTCATCAAAATAGGCTTGGCAAGTACAATTTACCACTCAATTTTAACCTTGCAAGGAAAATGAAACCATATGGTTACTAGAAGTCAACACAAAACCAATTGAATATACATGAAATTTACTTGGTAGCACACCATCCACGTGCACTACCTACCTATCCCCTCTATGAGTGGATCTCAACCTACTCTCCATCTAATTTATAATTATGAGGGCTCCTAGAGTGCTCTCTCTCTCTCTCTCTCTCTCTCTCTCTCCACCTTGAGGCTTCTCCTCTCTATTCTCCCAAGAAGGATGGGAATGCACTAAATGGGATGCCTCTTGATGAGGGCCCCTTATTATTATATCTTGAAGTGGAGATCAATAACTTGAGGACCACTAATAGGATTCATAGGTGGGTTCTTATCCTTCCCCTCATTCCCACTTTGACGAGTGACATCATTCCTAGGAGGCATATTTCATTGACAATCAATGCATAGGTTATAGAATCGTCTAAAAATCATCACTAAGGCATGTGACATTCATTCGTCCAAGATTGAATGATACAAAAATTTGAAATTAACAACCACACACCACTCAATTTTAACCTTGCAAGGAAAATGAAACCATATGGATATAGTTAGAAGTCAACACAAAACCAATTGAATATACATGATTTAATAAAATTAAACTCTCTATCATAAAATAAATTTTATATGAATATGCTTGTTGGCTCTAATTCTCAAAATCATATTTATTGCAATAAAATTTCAAGGTTCATGGTCTATAATAGATAATGAAAAGGAATTGACAAATTATAATTTTGTATATTCCTCTTCATGGGCCTAATACTTAAAACTTTCAAAAGTGACAACGTTTGAGACTTATAAATATGTTTAGATAAAATATATAACAAAACCTGAGAAACTTTTAAAATAACCATGATTATCTTCTCAAACTAGTAAGGAAATATAGGCTAGTTAAGAAAAATAACTCTAGAAATTTAGTTAGAAATTAAACCAAATATCACCTTTCCAAAATTACACAATCATGAAATGCCAACAATAAATTATGATGAAGTAGCTCATAAAATTATATAATTAATACATTTATAATTTTTTCGCTTGTCAAATCAATGAAGTAGGACCATGATATTATTATTTAAAGATTTTAAATCAGGCTATTGTGTTGAAATCAAAATTTAAGATAAAAGTGCTCAAATTTAATCCATGGTACACGTACATGACTTTCATTATATAATTTAATATACATTCTATGGATTTTCATGTTATGGACTTTTTAATGTTATAAATTGAATCAGTCTTCAAATGAAATGTATTTTGAATTTGTGCATGCTCAATGTGATTTATAACTTTCAAATTGTGTATATAATTTAATTAGTTTGTTGATATATATTTTTTAATTGATTAACATGTAGTTTCCATTTCATTGTTCACATGGAGCTTGAATTTAACATAGAGTATTTTATACATAATTCACAACCTAAAGATCCCATACATCTAGATCTACCACCACAACAAAACCCCACACCTCCACACTCTCCACCTCCTAACCCCCCACGCCCTATAGTAGGTCAAGCTCAGCTAAGAGAGAACATTAGAGCAAACCTCAATGTGATTTAGGAAAATATAGATTTGATAAAAAATGAGCCTAATATCCCCCCATCTCACATGGTTTATATCTTTGATGCAAACTATTTTTTATTCTATTCAATCTATTGATGCAGAGCTAGATAGGTTCCATCAACGTTCAGAGAGAAGAGAGGAGACAATTCTATGCATATAGATTGTCCTATAAAGAAATTCATGACCTTAAAATTACCAAACAAGCCATTTGCCAACATTTTTGTAGCCCCCAAACAAACAAACCAATTCTACCCACCAAAAAATGAATTTTAGTTAAATGGTGTAGGAACCCATAGATAGCTACATGTTTTTGGGATAGATGGTGGATGGTGTTTGATATTCCACCATATGGAAATTGTGAGGTGCCCCTATACTTTTTTAGAAAGTTATGAGCTGAGATTGAGTTGGGTTTAAAACCCAACTATTTTGATATGTGGTCATTTCAAGGAGTTGGGCATGACATGCCCCAACATAGATTAGGAGCATGTGTCGATCCTTAGTGATGTGGTCTAATTTATCCTATTGTTGTTCCTCCTTCTCCTAGTGTTCCCACTACATTTCAGCAGTAGACGATGTTGTCGACATTAGGAGCATTGAGTTCTCTTTTAGGATATCTCACTCATTAGACTACACACATGGTGGCTGAAGTGGGCAATAGAGAGCACAAAGGCTCCGACTATGGGCATACTCAGGCATCCACTTAAGGTGACCCACATGCATCTAGGATGAAGTCATATATGGATTTACTATATTTTGAGGATCATCCTACACAGGTATGTTCATATTTTGAACTTAGGCACATTTAAATAATTTGTTTGAAATGTGCAAAATTCAAGTAAATGATAACATCAAATTATGTATATAATATAATATTAATTCAAGAAGTGTTTGGTGTAGATGCATGATCACACGATGCCTAAATCTCAATATGATCATATTTGTATTTTGAGTGTTGTATAATCGAGCTCACCTTTTGGTTAGGGGCAAATCAATATTTTAATTTATGTGGTCATATCTAAGTTAATTTGAATTTGTACACATGTGAAATGATATATTGTATCTAGATGCAGGGAGGTCATATGATATCGAGTACCAACCAACCACAAGTTGTGGAGAGCGCTTCGGAGTTATCATCAACTCAAGTGCATGCTTTCAAAAGTTTGTTAAGTTTAAATTAAATTCATATCATAGATCTAATTCATTTTGAATTTGTACACGTGTGAATGATCTATACATTGTTGTATCTGTATGCAAGCACTTCATGTGATAGCCATGGTGGGTGCACCTGAGACATCGTCAACATTTATGCATGGGAAATCTTAGGTGCGTGATCATGAGGTCATATCATTTGAGGTTATAAACTTTACTAAATCTCCTATTCAATTTTTAGGGAACTTTTAAATATATATATTTGAGGTTCTAACATATTTTTTGCTCTATATTCAAATATGTAGGATATAGTAGATCAAGCATTTGGACCTTCTTGATTGACAGTTATGCTACTCATTGAACAAAATGTGCCAATAGATTCATATGATCATATAGTAATTTATGCATACTAAAATTCATTTTTACTGTATTTACTAGATATTTAATTAAATTTATTTATATCAAGTTCATATTTTCAAGTTTATATGTTAAATTATATGAAAATTCTAAATAAATTTAAATTGAATTTCAAGTTTCTTGTACTCTTTTATAGCATGATAGCGGTACATCTAGTCCATGTTGAGCAAAGAGGACACTTGATTTCACTGATCGCCCTAATAGTTAGATGGTTTTAAATTTTATGGACTATAGATCTCTAGTTTTATTTAAATATATGTGTTGGACTTGACATATACATTTTGAACACGTTATTTCATGGACCATTTCACATACATTATATTGATTAATATGATCATGTTTGTAAAAACTGAGTTAGGAGGATGGAGCCATTTCTGCTATTAGGAGCTAGGGCAATAACGACTCTTTTGTAGAGTTGCACAGATGAAGACGAGAGTGTTGGACAAAATTGTTTAGGGTGGAAAGCGAGGGAAACCTCTATGAGCAGAGGAAGATGTCATGTGGTGGGATTCAAAGGAAGGATAGAAAGAACTCTTTCAAGGGGCAAGAAATCTCGTTTGGACGTAAACCACCAGGCAACAGGTGTGACAAATAAGGTAGTGGAGACCAACAAATCGTCAGTTATTTTGTAGGAGTTGGAAGAGGGCGTAAAGAACAATTTCAAAGTGTTTTCACATTTAGGATTGATAGGAAATTTTAGGGGTTTTTGGCCTCGGTTGTGTGATTTACACAAATGGATTTCAAAGCATTGGGAACCAATTGTGGATGTTGGTGTCCAAATCTACCCAGCTGCTAGAGGGTTTTTTATTGTTGTTTTTGAATCTATAGCTAATAGAAATAAAGTCATGCATGATTATTTCTGGAGTTGGGAGGAGAAATTTTTGCTATCCTTGAAGCCATGGCATTTGGCTTTCAACCTTGCAATAGAGACCTTTGAAAAAGTACCTTTGTGGGTAAGACTCCCAAACTTCCCACTCCATTTTTGGTTTGAGTCTTGCTTAGAGGCTATAGGAAATTCTTTAGGGGATTTTATGATGATTGATGAGGGTTCCTCAAACCTATTACACTCCAACTATGCCCGGATTCTAGTAGAGATGGAGGTTACAAAGACACTCCTAGAAGAGGTCTCAATCAAAACCTCTAAGGGATGCTGGTGTGATAGGGTGAATTTACTTGCTAGAAAATGAACAACAAGCAAGAGATTGCAAAACAACAACAAAAGAAACCCTGCACCTCAAGATTAGCCTAGTTGGATTCAATACAAAATAAAGACAACAAAATGGAACCTTTTACCTTGTCTTGAATCAATCCTTTGGTTGGCCCTTTGATCTTTGGTGTTGTATGCTCCTTGGATGGCAAGGGATGCAAATGTGGGTTATAATATGGATAGAAAATGGATGGAAAATAGATGAAAGTGGATGCAAGTATGAAAAATGGATAAGTATGGCTCAAGGAAAAAAATTGCAAGAGTTTGGTTAGCATGAATGATCTCTCCTTAAATGAGAGAAAAGAGAGGGTATTTATAGAAAATTTGGAATTCTCTAGGGAAATGGATGGTCAAGATTGAGCTACCAAGATCAAGATGTAAGGCTAAGGTGAGTTGAGAACTCACAAGCCCTCACATCTTGACCTGTGACATGTGAAGTGGCTTGTAAGAGATGATGTGTACATGAGGTGCAAGGATAGTACATGGCATAGAGGTGGTACATAGTACCTTGAGATTGGAAAAGATCTCCTCATAAAGGAGGTCCTTGCACCCATGTGGGTGAGAGGACATGTGAGGAATTAAAATTCCTCAAATATCTTCATGGGGATGAGAGAAGGAATTTTAAATTGCAAGGAATGCATTGGGGGATTAAATGTGAATTAAAAATTCACATGGGGAATGGAATGCATTCTCCAAAAGGAGAAAACCTTTAATAAACTTGACTTATGACACATTTCATAAATGATATGGGGATTAGGTTGACCTAATTAAGTGATTAAGGTTGTGCAAATACTTGATTAGGAAAATTAATGAAGATTAGAGGCAAGTGGAAAATTATGAAGGATGGGACCCTAATGATGATTAGGGGTGTGCACATCTTAATCATAAATTAATTATGATTAAGAAAGGGGGTTAGATTTTTAAGAGGGATTAGAGACCAACTTGCAAAAGTTGGAGGATGTGACAATGAGAGAGAAAGTGAGGAATCTAAAAATAAATTTAAAATTCCAAAAGATAATATGAATAAATTAAATAAAGTGATATATTTATTTAATTTAGAGAGGAAAGAGGGGGAAATTATTTTTTAAATTAAGTACTTTAGAAACCGTATGTAGGACACATAATATTAATTAAATAAAAGATTTAAATAATACTGGCAAAGAGGACAAATTAAACGAGCAAAAGGATGGTTAAGGAGATGCCTTTGACCATGTGGAAATGGTCAAATTTAGGTGTCTACATTTTGTCCCTCTTTGAAATACTATTAGGATAATAGGGTTTCGAAGAAAAATAAAATATAGACGAGTCTATGGAAGAAGTGATCGAAAAGGAGATGCCCCAGCACGGGAGAGATTGTGAGCTACCCAAATGGAGGAGAATTAAAGGGGGTGCCCCAGTCTTGCAAGAGAAGGCTTATGATGAAAGATTGGGGGAGAATGGTAGGGTATGTCCCCTTGAGAAGGCAGACGGGGAAGGAAAAGGGGCCTCGGGAAACTTCTGAAAAGTATGAAGTGGTATATGTCATTGGAAAGAGCATGAAAAATTGAGAAGATTGGCACTTGAATGGAGGAAAATGGGCATATAGTGTACAAATGGTGGCCTCAGGAATATAGGGGGTGTGTGAATTAGTTGAGGTTAAAAAAGGCTAAATAAAAGGAAAAAGTTCCCTTTTTTTAAAAAAGTAAAAAGGAGGGAAAAAACTATAAAAGGCCTGCCCAGGCTCTAGCGAGCTTGTCTGTGAGCTTGAGCGAGTCCCCCCAGGCTCAAGCAGGCTCACCCATAGGCTCAGGTGAGTACGCCTGGGTTCGAGGCAGGTCCACCCAGGGGCCAGAGTGTAGCCAGAACGACTGAAAATAGCTAAAGGTAGCAAAAAAAGGGGGGGTAAGGGTGGGATGGAGAAACAGTAGGATGGAGAAGGGAAATCCTGGGGCAAGAAGTAAGATAATAAAATGGGGGCAAGACAACCCCAGGAGGAACTAACAAAGTGTTGTTATGGATGCAAAATGTTGAGAGTTTGCGGACGTGGGAGAGACGGTCTGAGGTGCTGACGAGATGCATGGCAGCGATGACAGGTGTAGATCATCAGAGACTAGCAGAGGTAGGACTAGTTCATATGCTACCATACTCAATGATTAAGGCCCACAGAGCCATGCTGATAGCCCTAATAGAGCACTAGGATTCAGTGACATCAACGTTCCATCTACCGAATGGGAGATGACTGTGACTCTAGAGGATGTTTGGCAGATTCTAAGGCTCCCCATAGTAGGGCTTTCAATTAGTGAGTGTTTGGTAGCAGGCGAGACATTGGATGAGTCCATACATGTTGTATTTGATAGTGATGATCTACCAATTTAGCGGTAGCAGCTGGATGTGGATAGATGCCTATCTTGTAGGGTATTGGCACTGTCTTTGTACCTAGCGGGACTAATTAGTGGGATCTTCGTGCTAGGTTGGAGTGGTCAATTTTTGTATCTCAGGTTCATCGAGGTGATTCATCATATCATCAGGGGATGAGAAGGTTAGTTTGCATGGGGGACCTACATGCTAGCACAACTATACCAAGATATGCATAGGGTATGCTATTAGAGGGCGTTGAGTGTGACACATGTCACACTACTATAGGTTTGGGCTTGGGAGTACATCAGGGTGACTAGGCCGATCGTGCGTAGAGTAGGAGAGCAAGATGACAAAGAGGTCATGGCCTGGGGATGGGGGTGGAGGCGGGAGCAATACTGCTTTATCGAGATGTTAGAAATGTAGATGTATGGAGGAGACGACTGGATGATGTACATGTAGAGATGATAGTATGGCATCTATATATGTTGTGGCACTTCAGGGGCTAGAGGGATGATGAGGAGGCACACAACAGTTACTTCTTCACCTGTTGTTATGGGGCGGATTTACTTGCTAGAATATGAGCAACAAACGAAAAGAGTACAAATAAAAACTAAAAACACCCTACACCTCCAGATTAGCCCAAAGATTAACTAAACCAAGCAAAATAAAAGATTTCACCTTGTTGAGTTGTCCTTTGGTTGGCCCTTCTATCTTCGATGTTACATGTTGCTTGGATGGCAAGAGATGCAAACTTTAAGATGGGATAAGGATGGAGAGATAAGTGAAAATGGATGCAAGTATGAAAAATTGGCTAAGTATGGCTCAAAGAATTTTTTTGCAAGAGTTTAGCTAGCATGAATGATCTCTACCAAAATGAGAGGAAAAAGGGGGTATTTATAGAGAATTTTGGACTCTCTAGGGAAATGAACAGTTGAGATTGAGCCACCGAGATCAAGATGTAGGGCTAAGGTGAGTTGAGAACTCACAAGCCCTCACATCTTGACATGTGGCATGTAAAGTGGCTTGTAAGAGATGATGTGTACATGAGGTGGAAGGAGAGTACATGACATGGAGGTAGTACATAGTACCTTGGGATTGGGACAAGATCTCCTCATAAAGGAGGTCCTTGTCCCCATGTGGATGAGAGGAGACGTGAGGAATTAAAAATTCCTCAAATATCCACACGGGGATGAGAAAAAAAATTTTAAATTCTAAGGGATGCATTGGGGGATTAAATGTGAATTAAAAATTCACATGGGGAATGGAGGTGCCTTCTCCAAAAGGAGAAAGTCTTTAATGAAGGTTGACTTAGGACACATTAGGTTGACCTAATTAAGTGATTAAGGTTGTGCAAGTATTTGATTAGATAAATTAATGACAGATTAGCTCTAGGCAAGTGGGAAATTAGGAAGAGCTCACATGTGACTTGATGTGACAAGTCAAAGATCACATGAGGAAGAGAAAAAGGAATTAAAAATTCCTTGAGAGGTTGATTAGGCTAGTTAATGAAGGATTAGAGGAGGGTTAGGTGGCTAAGAGAGATTAGAGGCCAACTTGCAAAAGTTGGAGGATGTGACACATCCTAATCAAGGATTAGGCATGTGCACATCCCTAATGATGAGATTAGGAGAATAATTAGGCTTAAGAAAGGGATGCAACATGTGAGGAATTAAATAAATGTCATATTTATTTAATTTATTTGATGAAACGGGGAAGGTATTGAACTATTTAACTAGATACCTTAGGGATTATAAGAACTTTAGAGGTTTTAATTAAATAATAGTGATATTACTTAATTAATGCAGATAAGGGGATGCCTAGATGAAAGGGGATAAATTTGGATAAATTAAGTGTCCAAATTTAGGTGTCTATAGCTGGGTACAACCCTTGGACTATGAAGGGCCACCTTTCCATTACAGGAGATGTTTCCAGACAGGACATATTGTTGTACAGTGATCAAAGCCCAAATGGTCCAAACCAACTACTTGGTGGCAAGATGTCTCTCCCAGACATTACATGGTGTAGAAACGAAGGGGGAGAAAGGAAGAGCAAGAAAAGGATAGCCCTCAGGTGGAGGGAAACTCTTATCTTCCTTTGGAGGGAAACTCTTATCTTCCTTAGATAAATAGGAATTTAGATCAGCTGGGGGGTCAAGGAATGTTGAGGTTCCCATCTAAAATTGTGTTGATGAAGGGAGAGCCATTGAAGGTTTGGAAGAACAAAACTAGCATGGTGCTAAAACTCCAGAATGTAGGGAGAAATTAGGCCCAATGAAGGCATAGGAAAAAGGGGAGTGTAGAAGAAAGGTAGAAGGAAAAAACAAGCAAGCAATGGTTGAAGAACATGAAGAATCAAAGGTGCAACATGCAGCTTTCGAGGTGTGGTAGTTAGAGGAGTCAATGTTGGAGAAAGGTGGACTTGCAGAGAAAGGAAATTCTTTTTTGTGGCAGAAGGAGGCTGCAAAGGTGGAAGACGGCTAGAAAGTCATCAAGGGCAGGAAAGATAAGAAATTCAAAAAGAAAAGTTTTACTATGGTCCTCCAGTCTTAGACCAAGGGAAGACCAATTCATTCTTCTAATCTATAGACTTGTTTATAGGTCCTTTTCAAGGTTTTGTGGACTTCAATGTTTATAGAGCCAGGAATTTATGTTGTAATTTCTTTTTAAATTTAATAATAAAATATTTGTTACCGATAAAAAAAATGATCATGTTTGCATTTATTTATATCAGTTGACTTTAATATGATGATTATATATGCACTAAATTATGATTGTGTTATGTTCATTTTGATGATTATATGCACTCATGTATGTATATATATTTTATCTAATTTTCAAGTAATATGCACTATATAAATTCTTTTCTAGAATCAAATTTCATATATATTTACATGCCATTGTTGAATTAAGTTTAGGCACATGGCTTAAAATGATTAACTATTAAATTTTAATAATTTATCACATGGTTTGGTGACAAATTAAAACATCCCTTAAATATTTTAGATCAAATTCATAATAAATTAAAGACAGGTAAATTTAACTATTTTCCAATTCTAGCAAATATTTGAGTATCTAAACAAAAATCTATCTCCTTGTATGTATAAAATGTGGTAAATACAAGGCATGGTTTGTATAAGATAAAAATTGGAACAAGATATTTAAAATGTGAGTAATAAGTTCATTGAAGTTTATACATCAAACAAACATATATAATGTATATTGATGTTTAATACAACTATATAACATGATGAAACATATATGTACATGTAGATACAATTAAAGCTTATCAACTTTTAGGTCAAGACCACAAATTGATATTTACATTGTCTCTTGATAAAAAAAATTGCAATGACAATCACATGGTAGACTGACTTGATGAGAACCTGTAAAAGTAATTAATGTAAGTAAAGTAACTATAGTTTTTATGAGTAATTTAACTAAATAATTCATGTGAGAAAAGAAAAATATAGAGTAAAAGTTACAAAATTGGATCTTATAAATTCCTTACAAATTCAAGTGATGTTTTCCATAGGATGAATTACGGGGACCTAAGAGGATATAGCGTAAGGGGTCCTAAGAGAATGCATTAAGGGCAGTTAAGAGAATGACTTAAGGGGATGAAAGAGGGTGGATTAAGGGGTGTTAATAGAATGACTTAAAGGGATGCAAGAGGGTAGATTAAGGGGATACACGTCATGAACCCTAGGATATGGCTTAATGGGTCCTAAGAGGATGGTTTAATGGGAATTATGAGAGTGGCTTAAAGGATGCAAAAGGTCGGATTAAGGAGATGTAAGAGGATATGACTTAAGGGTCCTTTAAGAGGATGGCTTAAGGGGATGCAAGAGGGTGGATTAAGGGGAGTTAATAGAATGACTTAAAAGGGATGCAAAGCGTGGATTAAGGGGAGTTGAGAGAATGACTTAAAGGGACTAAGCATCTCATGAACCCTAAAAACCCTAAACCCTAAACCATAGGATGTAAATCCTACTAGATGATCCCTAAACCCTTAAAACCCATGTAGATTTGTTATTCTAAGCATCTCATGAACCCTAGAAACCCTAAACCATAAACAATAGGACCTAAATCCTTGGAGATTAATCCTAAACCATTAACCCATATAGATTTGTTATTATAAGCATCTCATGACCCGAGAAACCCTAAACCATAAACATAGGACCTAAAGCCTAGCAGATGAACCCTAAACCCTTAACCCATATAAAGTGACTTAACAGATGAAAGATAGTGCACTAAGGGGAGTTGAGAGAATGAATTAAAGGGATGAATTAAAGGTATTAAGCATGTCATGAATCCTAGAAACCATAAACCATAAACCATAGGACCTAAAGCCTAGGAGATGAACCCTAAACCATTAACCCATATAGATTTGTTATTCTAATCATCTCATGAACCCTAGAAACCATAAACCATAAACCATAGGACCTAAAGCCTAGGAGATGAACCCTAAACCATTAACCCCTATAGATTTGTTATTCTAAGCATCTCATGAACCATAGAAACCCTAAACCGTAAACCATAGGACCTAAATCATAGCAGATGAACCCTAAACCCTTAACCCATATAGAGTGACTTAAGGAATGCAAAATGGTGGATTAAGGGGAGTTGAGAGAATGATATTAAAGGGATGAATTAAAGGGATTAAGCATCTCATGAACCCTAGAAACCCTAAAACATAAACCATAGGACCTAAATCCTAGGAGATGAACCCTAAACCATTAACCCATATAGATTTGTTATTCTAAGCATCTCATGAACCCTAGAAATCCTAAACCCTAAACTATAGTACTTAAAGCCTAGGATATAAACTATAAACTATTAGCCCATATAGATTCAAATTTTATTTTAAGAATCTCATGAACCCTGGGATATGAAGATCCTAAACCCTTAACCCTAGGATATAAATGCTAGGAGATGAACCCTAAACCATTAACCCATATAGATTTGTTATTCTAAGCATCTCACGAACCCTAGGATATGAAGATATTGAACCCTTAACCCTAGGATCTAAAGCATAGGAGATGAACCCTAAACCCTTTACCCATATAGATTTTTTATTCAAAGCATCTCATGAACCCTAGGATATGAAGATCCTAAACCCTTAACTCTAGGATCTAAAGCCTAGGAGATGAACCCTAAACCATTAACCCATATATATTTGTTATTCTAAGCATCTCATGAACCATAGGATATGAAGATTATGAGCCCTTAACTCTAGGATCTAAATTCTAGGTGATGAGCACTAAACCTTTAACCCATAAATATTTGTTATTATAAGCATCTGATGAACCCTATGATATGAAGATCCTAAACCCTTAACCCTGAGACCTCAAGCCTAGAAGATGAACCTAAAACCATTAACCCATATAGATTTGTTATTCTAAGCATCTCATGAAGCCTAGAAACCCTAAACCCTATACCATATGACCTAAAACTTAGGAGATGAACCCTAAACCCTTACCCCATATATTTATTATTCTAAGCATCCCATGAAACCTAGGAACCTTATACCCTATGCCATAGGACCTAAAGCATAGCAGATGAACCCTAAACCATTAAACCATATATATTTTTTATTCTAAGCATCTCATGAAACCTAAAAACCCTAAACCCTAAACCATATGACCTAAAGCCTAGTAGATGAACCCTAAACCATTAACTCATATAGATTTGTTATTCTAAGCATCTCATGAACCTTAAAAGCCCTAAACCCTAAACCATATTACCTAAAACATAGGAGATGAACCCTAAGGGTCCTAAACCCTTAAACCATATAAATTTATTACTCTAAGACTCCCATGAACCCTAGGATATGAAGATCCTAAATCCTTAACCCTAGGACCTAATGCCTGGGAGATGAACCCTAAATCCTTAACTATAAATTTAAGAGAGTGAATTAAGGGGATGCAATACAATGGATTAAGAGTAGATAAAAGGATATGACCTAAGGGGTCCTAATAGGATGGCTTAAGGGAAGTTGAGAGAGTTACTTAAGGGGATGCAAGAGGATGGATTAAGGGTAGATATATGAGGATATGGATTAAGGGGAACTAATAGAGTTACTTAAGGGGATGCAAGAAGATGGATTAAGGGTAGATATATGAGGATATGAATTAAGGGGTCCTAAGAGGATGACTTAAGGGGAATTAATAAAGAGACTTAAGGGAATGCAAGAGGATGGATTAAGGGTAGATATACAAGGATACAACTTAAAGGATCCTAAGAGTCTGATGGCTTAAGTGGTGTTGAGAGAGTGACTTAAGGGGATACAAGAGGATGGATTAAGGGTATATATATGAGGATATGGATTAAGGGGTCCTATGAGGATGGCTTAAGGGGAATTAATAGAGAGACTTATGGGGATGCAAGTAAATTGATTAAGGGTAGATATATGAGGATATGGCTTAAGGGGATGTAAGAGGATAGCTTAAGGGGTGTTGAGAGAGTGACTTAAGGGGATGCAGGAGGATGGATTAAGGGTATATATACGAGGATATGGATTAAGGGGTCCTAAGAGGATGGCTTAAGGGGAATTAATAGAGACACTTAAGGGGATACAAGATGATGGATTAAGGGTACATAAGAGGATTGCTTAATGGGTCCTAAGAGAATGCCTTAAGGGGATATGGAATCAATTATAATTTTTTTATAAAATGACAATGAATTATTTAGTTTTGTATTTATACTATCAATTAAATGTATCTAGAACTATATATAGTTACCTGTATCTAGATTTGAATTCCATTGTAATGTATATATGTGTCCTCTACTTTTTGTAATGCATCTAGTTTTGGAAGACCTAAAACATAAAATAATATAAAACTTTAATTATGAATTGACTAAAAATATAATATATGTATATAGATATGTATATGTGATAAATTTTTAACTATATATCGACTATCAATTAAATATATATACAAATATATACTTACCAATATTTATATACTTTGTTGTACCATCTGCATGCTCTCTCTTTTGTAATGCATCTATGATTGTCTCATGATCATCCATTGAAAGTGTCCATAACACTTTATTACTAGGCATCCCTTGATATCTAATTAGTTTTATATTGGTTACCAAAATCAAATGTAAATAATGTATAATCTTCTTGTTTCTTTAATAATATTCAAATGCAATAAATCCATTCTTTCTTAGCAAATATTTTTGAATTCAAGTGCAAAAAATAACAACTAAACCCATTAGATACTCAAAGTTGTCATCATCCACTCTAGGATGTACCAACTTATGTTTTCTCTCAACACATCTAGCCAACCAATACTCTGTCTCCTCTTCATTCCCCTCAGGTGCAATACCAACATACACATGTCCTACAAAAATAAATAAAAATTCAATAAAGAGTGACTTATATTTAATTCACATATAAACCTTCATACATATAAAATTCAATTAAATTTAATGCACCTTCTTGTACAAGATCTGAAACACGATCATAATCATCTAATGCAAACACTTGATTATCTTCAATTGTCATTCCATGTTGAACATGTGTCAATGTAGGTGTTAAGGTTCTTTGTTTCCATTCTTTGACCCATTTTGTATTTTCACATTCCTCTCAATCACCTACAATACAAATTTGAAAAAATCATGCAAGCTCCCTTGTCCATATTGTCCATGTGTTTACATTTAAAATCTTAAATGAATGCCATTTTGCAGATCCATTATTTGTCTCACAATCTTGTCAAGTAAAAATATCATTTTGTTCAACTAACCAAAAGAAGTGTCAAATTATTGAGCTCTTAGTTGTTCTTGTAGATAATTTGGTATTTCACCAATCCATAATTGCACACACATCTCTAAATTTCACATCCTCAAATTTTAGTTGTTTTCTAGCAAGAGCTCTTTTCACACATGCACCTGCTCCATCATGTTCTCCTTTACCATGTCCAGCTTAAAAGAAAACTCCACATGTGTTGGATATTATTTTCCTTATGAACTCTACATAACTAATAAAACATTCTAGAATTCTTGAATTGACCCATGCAATTATCCAACCATATGAGATGTTCTCTCATTTGAATTCCTCTCTCTTTTAATTTTTTTATAAAATATATCAAAATAATATTGAACAAACTCAGATGATTGTAATCGATTATCACTTACATAAAAATGGTAATCTCTCAAAAAATTATATTATCTTTTCTACTGTCATCTACATTTCTATATATGATATGAACAAATATAGCTACTTGCACTAAATTATAATATTGTGATTGAATTTCTCCTTGTGGAGAAAGAATATAATTTTCAGCAAAATCAACAACTGACATTATAGTTCCAATTGGGAATGTGTTCATACATAAACAAAACTGATTATCAAACCAATGAGCATATTGAGAGTGTTTAGCATATTTAGGTACAATCATATCTTTAAATTATTTAATAAGTGCATGAACACTAAAGTTTTTCATAATTAGCTCACAATGTTTTCCAAATTTTCCATCTTTTAAAGAATACTCAATATATATATATATATATATATATATATATATATATATATTTACATCCACTAATTATTGTCCAAACTCATCTAAACAACTTTTATGCATACATTCTCTTAACAATTAAAATTTACCACATGTATTGCATTATCTAGAAATGCATGCTTTTAAATAAAACAAGTTTCCATTAGAGGGTTCACAAAACAAACTTGCTATAAAATCTTTGATTGTTTCAAGTGGCATATTAATTCCACAAATGTCCTGCATAATTTGGTTAACATGAAAAGTACAACGTATATATCAAAAAATATCATAATAATAACGAAATTGTACATGAGTCTTACAACAAGAGATTTTTTGTTTATTAATTCTAACATACCAAGGTTTACATTTTTCAAATGATCTTTGACTTATGCTAATATTAAATGGTAAGATTGAATCATCTAATTTTTTTTTATATAATTTAGTTTGAGTCATATCTAATAGATGCTTTGGATGAGGTTCACGAATTTTGGAACCCACCCTTAATTTTGAAACATCTCTAATGTTAGGTGATACTGTTGTATTATCATGCAAATATTTTTTTATTAAAGATCTGATTTCATTAGTTAATTTCATGTTTGACCTTGGGAGTCTACCACTAAAACTCCAAAATTGATTAATTGGATCCTTTTCAACACTTTCTCTTCTTTTAGCAACTCTTATCAAACTTTTAGGATTTACTTTTATACATTTACTAATCTTACTTAACATTCTTTTATTTGAAGTTGCTTTATTATCTAGAGTAGTTGTTATTGCACGACGAGCTGCATTCTTATCTTTAGATCGACTTTTCTTACCTATTAAATCAATAGCATTAGCAGCACTAGATATGACTTGTTCTATTGAATCATCTTCCTTTTTTAGTTTTACAAAAATGCCTAATTTTTTCATCACTTTTCTCATTTTTGACATTCTCATCAATTGCATCATGAGTTAACATTGAAATCCTAATTTATTTATGTAAAAAAGTATTCTACATATTCTATTTCCATAAGTCCTCATTTGTCTTCAAGAAACCTTACCAAGAAGGTTATCTAGCACATCTTTTTCAATTATAGAAAAAAAAATTTCATTTTCATTCATACAAGGGGTTTCAATTTCATTCATGCAATGGGTTTCATTTTCATTTTCAAACATAAAAGGGATTCAATTCTCATTTTCATCAATATGAGGGATTTCATTCTATTTTTTGCACTGTTTCAACCCTAGAATTATTGATACCATCTATGGTGTATCCAACTTCCTCTAGATATAACTAAGATCAATATTATCAAGACTTGGGTTTGAAGAAATACTTGGATTAATTTTTTGAATAGGTGCATTTTTCATATCATTGGGAGATGGATTTGAAGACATACTTGAAGTTGTTTGCATATGTGCTATTTCCATATCATTCAAAGTTGAAGTTTAAGTCATAGTTGGGTTTGTCTCCATAATTGCATTTTCTTCCATATTCACCATATCTACATTTGTATCATCTGCATTCATGTCTCATCCTTCATGGTTTCCTCTTCAACATTCATGGAACTAGATGCTTCCAAATTTTTCATTTGATGAATCCTTTGTCTTCTATCCCTTTGTCTTTTTGCCTTCATTTCTCTATTTGCTTGAATTTCTTTGGGTGTCATTAACTTTCTATATTTTCTTTTCCTTTTCTTTGATCCCATGTTTATCAAACCCTCTTTGATAACAAAACAAATTATTCTTAACCTATTTTCAAATTTCTATCTCCTTGAAATATTCAAATAAAACTATATAGTATGAAGATCCTTTCTTCTATCAACTTTGAAGTACAAAGACATCATGAATACATCCAAAAGTTATGTTTTTCCAAATCTTCTTGTACTTGATTCCACTTTAGAAAATTCAACTTGCACTTGTCTCTTCTAACAATTTGAATAGAATATTCCCTGCTAAGAGGTTGCACAAGACATCATTGCAATAAAAAATGTAGAAAATGACACTTTCGGACCATAGTACAGAAAAGGAATGTTGCAGAAAAAATATGTGCTCTATCAGTATTTTCCAAATTTGGAAAAAATGGCTAAATAAGAAATGTGTATGCATTATAAAATGCATACACATTCTATTTTAGGAACGCGTACACATTATATAATTCATATGTGTTACCTTTACCCAATTGGTAAATATGTAACACATACACATTATATAACATGTACACATTCTATTTAAATAATGTGTACTTGTTTTAATAATGCATACCCGTTATTAAAAAATTGAATCTCCAACCCACATGTAACCTCGATTTTAGGATTGGGAAAGGCTTGGCAACCTGACCCTTAGCCTTTGACCTAACTAAAAAACTAAGGTAGATTCAAGAGGAATGTCCAACTTTGACAATATGGTTGATGGACTTTTTTTTGAATCAATCTATGAAATTAAAACCCATTAGAGAATACGATGTCTAGTTTCAAAATATATAATTTATATTAATATTGGATTATATTTGTTAATTTTTAATCAATTTCTAAGAAAACTAGTCCATGAACTTGAAATATCATGATTTTTTTGTTTTTCATAATCATTTTTGTTAAGTTTCTGGTAAAAAAAATTATATGGCATCAATCTTCAAATAATTTTGTACCCAATAAAAAAAAGTTTCAAAAAATGTTTAGTTTAGGTCCAATTATTATGTCTGTACACGTTGATTTTTAAAAACAACAATTAAGGCCAATGAAAATTCAATTAAAAAAATATTCAAAAAAATATCCTTATAAATCTTCATGTTGTTACCTCTCTCTCCAAAAGGAATTAGAAAAATAATTTTATTTGGGTAAAAAGGTGGTGTTCGTACACGTGCACGGTATGGTAAAAAAAGACTTTCAAAAAGTGGTTTTTATACATCCCTATCAAAATTAAATTTCTATCATCTATGTGTTTAAATATATTACATATTTAGAAACTAGATTCAAAATACTAAATTTCATATTACTGACTTTTTTTAAGATTCATTGTGTAAGCGCCTCAAATTTTCAATTCAAGTGTGACAAATTCTGAAAAATAGCAAAAACACTTCCACTTTTTGAGTTTTTGTGGACCCAACTTCTTGCATTAGCCCCAATAAAATATAATTTTACAAGTATATTAAAGAGATATAAAATTATAAATAAAATACAAATAATTTAAACAATATATTACAATTTATTAAAATATATTTTGATTTAAGTATAACATTGTAAATATTTTTTTTAAACCATTTATAATTCATATTTTAAAAAATGAAAATGTAAGTAAAAGAGTGTGTGTGGTAAGTGTTTTCCTAAGTGAAAAATAAATAATAAAATGCATAAAAAGGACCAAACTTATGTCAGTTGCGAATGTTTAAATAAGAAGACTCACACATCATAGAAGTATACCCCTCCATATTATTGTGGTTGCATTTTTTTTGGCTATATAATGGCCAAATCACATGGTATATATGTGGATATCATGTCCAAATTCCACCAAGATAAATATATAAACAAAAATGTATTTAACAAATTGAAGTTGGTGTATGGTCATTCAACTCTGCTCTGCTCTTCCCTTCCCGTGCTAGCTATTTTTTGAATTTCTGGCATTGTTTTTGCATTGTCTGTTTCATGGGTTGTTTGAGGGGGGGAAAGTTTCCCCATTCCAAGGATGTTGTCCCCTCTTCTGGAGCTATGCCTATGGTGGTAGTGGCCAGTCTGGCTACTTCTGAAAAGACTTCTTCTCCTCGTACTACTATCCTTTCCCTTGGGGAAAACACTAATGGAATATCTAGGAAGTTGCCCTTCTCTTCAATGTTTGGTCTTAATTCCTTTTTTTCGAAGGAAGCTTCAGCCTGCTATGTGGACAAGTTGGTGGAGTCTAACCTACCATCCTAGACTAAAAGACTTGTGGAATCTGCTTCATGCTCTGTTACTGGCTGGGAAGTCGATGTCCATGAGGTCCTTAAGTTGAAGGAAATGGTTAACCTCAAAATGGCTTTGGTTGGAAATTTTTTGGCGTTTAGGCCAAACATTGAACTAGTTCGTTAGTGAGCTACTTCCACCTAGAACCTCAAAGGTAGTGTCACCATAAACGCCATGTCTTGAGGTATTTTTATGCTCTCCTTTGTGGTTTATGAGGATATGCTGAAAGTTTTAATCAGTGGTCCTTGGGCCTTTGACCTAGGTTTAAAAAAATTTCTCTCCCTTTGTAAATGGAAACTAGGATTTGACTTGACGACTGAATTGGGGGTGTCTACGCCAACTTGGGCTTTCCTTCTAGGGCTTCCCTTAGATTTTTCAGAGAAAGGAATTTTACAAGGTATTGCTAACTCTTTTGGGAGTCTATTGGTCATTGATAAAATCACCCAAGAGAGATCGAGGCTTGTGTATGCTCGTATATGTGTCAATGTGGTTGTTAATATGGTTCCCCCCTCTTCTATTTTTCTCAAGTCTAAGTTTGGAAACTGGACCCAACCCCTAGAGTATGAAAATGCTCACCTCTTTTGCCAACATTGTAAGAGGTTTGGTCATCTTATTGACTCTTGTGTGGTTCTGGGTGAAAGTTCAAAATCTAAGGGTAAGAGGTCTGAAGGAGACTCTTCACCTAAAGCTATGGAATCTTGTGTACAACCTTCTTTTGCCTCCCCCCAGAAGGTTTCCATTCCCCTTCTAAATGATAATGCTTATGAGGTGTTGGTTGTCCCTCAGGTTGAAGATTAGGAGGTTAAGGTCCAAGCTGAGGACCCCTTGTTGGTGCGGAATTTCTAGGTTATGAAGGCTAATGAGAAAATAAATGGTGTTGTGGAAGTATTGGAAGAGGGAGAGTATGCCCTTCAAGAAAAAACTCGATCTTTGGAGGAGCTAAATACTATTTCTTAGTTTGGTGTTCAAAATTTGAACAAGACAATGGCCCTTCTTGGCTTCCCTCAAGGATCAAGTGACAAGGAGGATGAAGAGGGATGGTCACAAGCTACCACAAAAAGAAAAAAGAAAAAGAAGCCATATGTTAGAGGGGGAAATAAGGTGGGAAGACCCTCCCAAAAGGAATCAAGATTGAAAGATATTGTAAGGGATGTAGCTGCAAGAAAACAAAAAACCTTGGATTCAATCGTAGGATCAAAGCCCAAGAAAAAGTAGAATGGGGAGCTAGAAGGTGTTGGGGGATGGAGGTGCTTCTATTTTCTAATGAAGTACATCTCTTGGAATATTAGGGGCCTTAATAGTCCCTATAAATAGTTTTTGGTTAAATCTTGTATTTTGGATAACAAAGTTGATGTCCTCCTTTTACAAGAAATGAAGATGAAGAAAGAAACATTTGAGAAAGCTATTGCTAGTATCTAGTCTAGAGCTAGTTTTTGTTTGTGAAGTTGAAGGAGTGTTAGGTGGTATTGCAACCCTCTAGAACCCCTCTAAATTGAAAGGTTCTTTACAATCTACAAGTAAGAATCACCTTGAGATTATTCTATGTTGGTGTAAATAAATTCTTGTACCTAGTTAATTCATTACTAGGGGACTTATTTACACATGTTAAGTTTACTTAGGTCCTAGGATGGAATCTTTCTAGAAGGTGTTAGTTGTCATTAGTTATCTTATCCTTTCACAACTACTACATGTGAACCTAGGTAAGTGTGATTAGTTGTATCATGTCATATGATTAAGACACTTGTCATAATCCTATGACATCTTGCATCTCACCTTGGCTATATAACCAAGGGGTCTCTCTCATTTGCACATTACAATCATCAGATATCATTGAATCATATTGATAAGAATACCGTTTATTCCTATCACATTTTATTCTCCCTCTTTTTGTGCTTTCCATTTGGTCTTAAGATCTTGGTAGCCATAGTGAATTCTAACATGGTATCAAAGCGGGTTGGGTGCCATTGGAGAGTCTTTTTCTGAAGAGAGATACCATATTTGGGTAGCTTCCATTTTTTTCTCTTTATTGCAGGTTCATATCAGAGCTTTCTCATGCAAATCTAAGCTCACCATTGCATCTAAAAGGTTTGAGAAAGTTTATTTTTCCTTTTGTTTTGTCCAAATCAAAAATTTGAGGCCAAATCTATGAGGGTTTGAAGCTGAAGTGTGGTTGTCAGATCCAAAAGGTAGCTGCAATTTTGGAGCATTTTAGGTCAAATCCGACCTTGCCATTGTGTCCAAAAGGGCTAAAAAACCCTAAGATCGACTACCAAATCATCCAAATTAGAGCAGTTGTTTGGTGAGGAAATGTTTTTGCCAGTATGGCCCCCAAATCATCATTATTATCAGTAGTATGATTTTAAAAATATATATTTTTTATTTTGCAGATTTTTTATTTTTTTTTTGAAAATTTTTAAAAATAGCGATTAAATTATTTTTGTAAAATCCCTTTTATTAAAATAAAAAAAAAGAAACGTTATTTTTTGTGTCTGCAGACTGTGCAAAAAAAATTTAGTACCTACACAACAAGTACATTGGTACATGCGAGCCCACAAGGCCACACGGCCCAATCGGTACCTACCACACAAACCCACCACACTCAATGTGGTTTGAGTTGGCAATCCTTGAAAAGCTGGCATAAAAATATCTGGTACACAATTGAAATCTGGGTGATAAAAATCTTCAACCAACAACTATATTAGAATATTCCTGCAAGGTACAAAAGTATATTCAAGATTTCATTAGCCGCAATAGGGAGAGGTATATTTTGGTAGCGGTCAATATCAGAAAAGCAACAAAGTATCATCCATATTCTATTTGGGGGATGTGGCCCACGTGATCCCCAAATTTCTTAAAAGTTTTTTAAAACTTTCTTAAAGTTTTCTTTAAAAAAACTTTAATTTAATTTTCTTTTAGTTGGGGTTCTAGATTTGGTTAGTAGATTTCTATATTTGGTGGGTTGCTAAATCTAGTGTAATTCCTGCTAAATTTAGTGGAAAAGTGTTGTTTGAAATATTGACCCCTTCTTGAATGGAGTTTTGATTTTTGTACTTGATCTTCAAACAACAATAACTTAGGCTCAGAACCTCCTTTTTGGTGAGCTTCTTTTTTATTTGGGCTAAGTTTTTGCACTCTTCGTAGTGATGCAATCAAAATTTGGTTTTGTTGTTTGGTTTTTCTAGAAATTGCAGATTCTCATATCTTGCTCCTACGCTAAAATTTTTGCTTGCAATTTTTTTTGAAAGTGCATAATTTTTTCATGTACTTTTCAGTGGTATGATCAGATTGATCTCATTTTGTACCAAAAATTGTACTTGAATCTGTGGCCTATTTTGGCATCTGTAAGCACTAAGATCAAGTCTAGCTTGTTGTTTTTGGCATCTAGCAACTATAAACACACTAAATATAAAGTGCCAAATCAAATATTTCTTGGGGGGTTTCTTGATTGAGTGATTTGGGGGGGTCTCTTGGTGCATTGCATTGATCTGTTTGCTTGTGCTCCCTTGTTTTCATGGATCATTATAAGGTTCCTTTACTCAAATCATATAATTATTCAACATGGCATCAAAATGCATGGAGTATTCTAATGATAGGAGGTCACTCTCTATATGTTGAAAATAAGGTACCTAAACCTACAGATGTAGATAAAAAGTTAAAATGGATGAACAAACATAACAAAGCTCTTGGGTGTCTTTGTAGACTTGTTTATGAAGATTTGTTATTTCAAATTGAATCATATAAAAATTATCATGAATCTTGGGACAAATTGAAAACATTGTATGGTACTATAGATGAAGTAAGAGGCTATCAAATTGATAATGAATTGATGAGCCTTGATCATAAGAACTTTGACAATATCCAAGACTACATCACTAAGGTTAGTGATCTAAGGGAGCAATGTAAAACATGTGGAATTGATAAGAAGGACATCCAGTTGGTCTACAATACAATGAACAAGCTTTGTCCTGATTATGCTTCTTTTATTTCTAGCTTTAATACTCATAGATTGAATATGGGGTCTACATATACTACACCTTCATTTGCATCATTTTTTGAGATGTTGATATATGAGCAACAAAAGCTTAACTCAATGGGTCTCATCAAGACTTCTAAATCTCAGGATTGTTGGTTAGTCATGTGAAAGAATTAGAATCAGATACGAAACAGAACAAAGCAAAGAAAAATCAACATTCAAATCAAGTAATAAATAATCAACATTCAGATCAAGCAAAGAAAAAATCCTCTTCCAAAGGGGAAACATCTAAGAAGGAGAGGCCTAATTTTTCATATTGCAAGAAGGATGGACATGGAGAACATTATTATTATAAGAAGGATATTGCTGAGTTGAAAAATCTTCTAAAAAAGAATCACATTAATTTTCCTTCTAGAATTTTTGAATCATCTTCTTCTCCTTCTTCAAAAAAGTCTAAAAAGGACAAAAGTCAAGCATCTACAAATAAAGGTCAAGCTCTTTGTGCTCTTTCAGGTCTAGGATCAAGGAGATGACTTCTAGATTCGGGAGCATCTCATCATATGGCATCTTCACAGACTATATTCTCTTCATTTCAGCCTTGTACTATGTCTCCTATCTTGATGGGAAACAACACATACATGAGTGTAACAGGGAAGGGATCTATTAGGTTTGGGGACAACACTTTTCAGGATGTATTTCTCATTTGATGAACAATATTCTTTCCATATATCAAATTAAACACATGGTGGAGATGGGAGAACTGTGGAGTTCATAGTTGATTCAGTCATCATTTGAGACTTGGCTAATAGAGAGATCATTTCTACTAGAGTGGTTGATCATTCATCTCAATTGTATACCTTTGCACATTTTTCTTTTGATGATGACATTGTTCCTTTGAGTATTGATCATATGAACCATGATTCTGAGGAGGCATTTGGCTTCTTGAACGTAGGAGTTCTCACATTAGATCCAGTTCTTGAGTCATGCATTCCATCTATAGTTACAGTTGATTATGCTTGTGATTTCACAGTTTGGGTTCCTTGTGATTCAATGTAGCAGGATATACATAGGCTTCCACATATGGCTACTTTGGATGACTTCTTGATAGGCATTTCAGACTTTTTTGTGGAGTCTCATCTTGCAGATTTGGGAGACATCATCAATAGAAATCATCTTCTCTTTGATGAAGATGCTTCTTCTTTAGTTGTTGCAAGGGAACACCTTGTCCCTCTTGTTCATTCTCTACATGATCATTCTTTGCAGATTGGCATGAGTGTGGATAGTTTTGGACAGCATTTAGAGGAGGCTTCTTTGTTTTTAGAGGGGATTTCAATGTCTTTAGATTGTACTCTACATTCATCTCTACTAGATTTTGGATTGTCCTATTTAGCAGTGTGCCCTAGAATGCCTGTTTGGAGTGGTTCAACTTTCAACATTGACATGGAGACACTTGAGCATGCTTCAAAGGCATCATACATCATCCATCTTCTTGACATTCTGCATATATCCATGGTTTTGTTTCTTCCTAAGGGGAGGAACGTTGTTCGGTGAGATTAGATCATCTTCAGCATTCAATGTTGAGCTTCTACCATCATTGTAGGAGACTCAACATTAAGGGGGAGCTACCTTATCTCTCTTCTACTTCTCTCTTATGGGAAGGTCTTTTTGCTCACATGGGGTTTTTACCTTCTCATTCTTCATTGAGAGTATTTCACATTTCTTTTTTATATTTCAGCTCTCTTTTGGGGAGGAGTTTTGTCCCACTAGGTTTTCTCCTTTTCTCCATTTGTGAGAGATTTCATTTCATTTACATGTACATGGGTACTCAACATGGCCTAGTAGATAGGACCCATTCTTGCATCTTTGTGTCATTTGCGTAATAATCTGCTACTCCCTAAGTTGCACTTAAGGGGGGGTGTTGGTGTAAATAAAGTCTTGTACCTAGTTAATTCATTACTAGGGGAGACTTATTTACACATGTTAAGTTTACTTAGGTCCTAGGAAGGAATCTTTCTAGAAGGTGTTATTTGTCATTAGTTTTTATCTTATCCTTTCACAACTACTACATGTGAAC
This sequence comes from Sequoia sempervirens, assembly GCA_007258455.2. NCBI lineage: Eukaryota > Viridiplantae > Streptophyta > Pinopsida > Cupressales > Cupressaceae > Sequoia > Sequoia sempervirens. The sequence goes on along the minus strand of VDFB02000015.1, from coordinate 221,834,980 downwards.
CTAGGTAAGTGCGATTAGTTTTCTCATGTCATATGATTAAGACACTTGTCATAATCTTATGACATCTTGCATCTCACCTTGGCTATATAACCAAGGGATCTCTCTCATTTGTACATTACAATTATCTCATATCATTGAATCATATTGATAAGAATACATTTTATTCTTGTCACATTCTATTCTCTCTTTGTTTTTGCTTTCTATTTGGTCTCAAGATCTTGGTAGTCATAGCCAATTCTAAAACTATGGAAGATACTAGCTTTTAGGAGACTTGGAATCCTTTAAATATCTATGCCCCTAATTTTAGTAGAAACAAATTTTTGTTGTGGGAACGACTAAGTGAAGCTATTTCTGAAAGGTGTGATTAACATTGGATGCTAGGAAGGGATTTCAATTCCCCTCTCCTTCCTTCTAAAAAGTCGGGAGGATTGGATGATTATTTGAATAGTATGATGGAGCTTGTTGAATTCTTTAACTTAGCAGGTCTTATTGATATTCCCCTCCAAGGCACTAAGTTTACTTGGTCTAACAGGAGGAATGGAAACCATTTAATTCAAGTTAAATTGGATAAATTTTTGATATCTGCTAATTGGAATATCTCCCAATTCCTTTCTCTCTTTGGTCTTCAAGGGTCCGATTTAGATCATAATGCTTTGGTTTTGAAAAAACATGTGGATGATAATAAGGTCCCCTTCCCTTTCAAATTTGAAGCCATGTGGTGCACTCATTGAGATTTTTCTACCTTAGTTCAATCATGGTGGGAGGAACCCATCCTTGGAACTCCTATGCTCTATTTGGTTGAAAAAATCTGCAGAGTTAAGAAAAAAGTGAAAGGGTGGAATAAGCAAGTACCTTTGGCAACATTTTTGAGTTAAAAAATGTCCTAGGAAAAAGTCTAAAAGAGGTTCAGGATAGTATGGAGTCTGGCCTGGTGAATGAAGAGATTTATGAGAAGGAAAGAGATCTATGATCCCAATTGTATAAGATAAACAAAAAGGAGGAAATATTTTGGAAACAATTTAGTCAAGAGTCCAATGGTTGACAGAAGGGGATAGGAACACCAAATTTTCCACCAATCTACTCTCAAACATAGAATTAGAAATAGAATTAGATTGTTGGTTAAAGAGGACGGTTCTATTGTGACATATAAAAGAGAGATTGCTAGGGAACCTGTTAACTTCTTCTCTTCTTATCTTTTAAATCTCGTCAATGATCCCTAGGTAAATGTTGATTTTATTTGTGTTATCCCTAATGTTATCTCAGAATTAGATTTAAAGATGATGAATAATGGTGTTTCTATGGAATAAGTCAAAAAGGCTATTTTTTCTTTTGGAGCTTTTAAAGCCCTTGGACTAGACGGATTCCCTCCTTTTTTTCTCAAACTTATTGGGAAATTTTCAAAAATGATCTTTTTAATGCTGCCAGTGACTTTTTTAGGTCAGGAAGGTTGTAGAGTAATCTCAATGCTACCTTTATAGCTCTTATCCCTAAATCTTCTGATGCCTCAGCGATGAAATATTATAGACCTATTAGCCATTGTAATACTGTTTATAAAATTTTCTCTAAAATATTGGTGTTTAGACTCAAACTGGTGCTTGGAAAAATGATAGTGGGTGAAGCCACAATAGTGGTTTACAATTGAAGTGATGAAGGAAAACTCACAAAAAATGAATGCATGGAAAATAAATGATTTTAGGGGTTTGTACAAACCTACTAGTTCAATTGAACCAATTAGGGGTTCGCTAGAACTTGGGTTTGGGTGAACCCTTTCAATACTTTCTTGCCAAAAAAGCCATAAAATCCCCTTATAAAAGGGGGTTTCAAATGAACCCTGGTTCGCTAGAACTCCCCTGGTTCTAGTGAACCCCCCTTTTCCCTAATTTTTTCATTTGTTCACACAAAAAACCTATTTTTTTACACTTTGAAGCTCCAGTTGAGGATTAAAATGGGGGAATCTTTAGCAACAAAACTTGGAATCATGTATTCTTCAGAATGAGCTATCTAATGAATATAATATTAATATGTTTTGGTTTTATTATGTATTTGATTTTTTAGTTTTATTAAACATAGGGTTTTCATCGAAAATGAAGGTTTTTGTTCTGCACATGTGGAAAAATAGCAGATTATAAAAAAATAAAAAATAAAAATATAAGCACACTAGATATTGAAGTCCTTGATGCAACAAAAAAAATAAAATTGAATTTCAATATATACAAAAAAGGTTACGCGTTATACAGTTGCGCTATGTTTGAATTGTCATTGGTTTGACTTCGAAACTTGATTAAAGAAAAAATATTCAATAAAAAACTATCTAACCAAGTGGAAGCACTAGATATCAGAGTCACAAATGCAAATTCAAAAAAATTGGAATTTTATCCTTCATGGAAAAAAAGTTATGCATTATAGGGTGTGCATCACTTTTTAAATATGTTGTTTTCTAAAAAATCCTAGTTTTTGTGGGAGATGGAAAAAGAAGTGCAATCTAATTCTGAAAAATTTTAAAAAAATATTTTTAGAATCTATAGACAAAATGTGATGAGACTCTAGTTTGTATCATCTTCAAATTCCTCATGGTTTAGCCACTATAGGTGCCTAAATGTGAAGATATAGTTAAAAATAAAAAATTCAGTGTCTAGTTTGGCCAAAAATTGTAAACCACTATTGTGGGATCACCCTAGCCCCTAATCAAAAAGGTTTTTTTCAAGGCGGGAACATGCTTGATGTTGTTATCTCAACCCATGAGATAATTCACTCAATGGAGCATTCAAAAAAGCCTAGGATGGCCTTCAAAATTGACATCTCAAAGGCCTATAATAGGGTCTCCTAGCCTTTCCTTTTTGTTGTTCTTAAGAAGGATGAGATTGATGGAAGATTCTTAAAGATCATTTATGCTTGTGTTACTTGTCAAATATATTATGTTATGGTTAATGGTGCTCCTCAAGTTTTTTTCTCTTGTGGTTGTGGTCTTAGGCAGGGTGACCCTCTTTCTCCCTACTTGTTTATTATTGTTGTTGAAGTCTCGAGAAGGAATATTCAAAGGTTGGTGGATGTGAAATCTCTCAAAGGTATTAAGGTTGCCTCCTCTCTTAGGCTTGACTCCCATCAATAGTTTGTCGATGATACCCTGTTGTTTGGGGAAGCTTCAGTGGGGGAAGTAAGCTTATGGAAATAGGTCCTCAATGATTATGTTGTTTATGGTTAGGGCATTAACTATGAAAAAAGAGAATTTTACTTTTTCAACACTGATTAGCATATAAGGGATAGAGTAAAAAAAAATTTGGATGTCACTTGAGAAGCTGAATTTCTTGATACCTACTTGGGGCTCCCTTTGTTTTCTAAGAGATTTGAAAATAATTATTTGAACCAATTATTAGAAAGAATTCAACATAAATTGGTGGGATGGAAGGAGAAGCTACTAAGTTTGGCATGTAAAATCCAACTCCTTAATGCCTCTCTTCAGAATATTCCAGTGTATTATCTTTCTTTTTTTTAAATTCCTACTCATATAGGGGAGAAGATAGAACAAATTCAAAGGAAATTTCGGTGGTCAAGAACAAAGGAGAAAAATAGACTCTCTTGTAAGCTAGGATAAATTTTGTAGGCCTAAAAGGTGTGGGGGGTTAGGGATATGAAGAATTCATATGATAAATAAGGCCTTAATTGCTAAAGTTGACTGGAATCTTCTGGGGGACTCTAAAGACGGGGTCAAAAAATTTCAAGCCAAGTACTTGAGAAACAAGAATTCTAGCTGTTTCCTATCTCAATCAGATCTACCTTCTAGTTTTTCCTTATGGAACCATATTATCATGTTAAGGAATGTGTTGAAGTTGGGGGCAATGAAGAGAGTAGGGAATGGGATTAATACAAATTTTTGGAAGGATCCTTGGATTGAGAATGCCACCCTGTCTGCCTATGAGGATTTGAATCCCCTAAAGTGTAGTCTCCACAAAATTTGTGGCAAAAAGGTGAGTGATTACATAGTCTAGGAAGGGGAGGAACCAAAATGGAATGAGTTTTATGCTTTGTTAAGGAGAAATAACCTAGATGGTCAAAGATAGGTGAACTGGGATCCTCTCCTCATCAACCTGCATAATTTGATTAGGGAGGCAAAGTGGTTCGATAAAGAAAGGGAGGATGAGTGGCTTTGGAAAAGCAATTCTCCTCAGACTATTTCTTGGTTAGAAAGACCTATGAATATTTGATGAGGGCTCAAGATGTTGTTCCTAATCCCTTCTAGAAAGGGGTGTGGCTTAAGAATCTAATTTGTAAAATCAATTATTTTTGGTGGACTGTTGCCCATGGAAATATCCTCACCATTGATGACCTAGTTAAGAGAGGTTTCCATTTGGTTAATTGGTGTTCTCTATGTAAGTATGAGGAAGAATCAATAACTCATATGTTCTTCCATTGCAATTATGTGAGGGAACTGTTGTCCAATGTTTTGTAGTTGTTGTCTTCAGATTGGGTGTTTCCAAATTCAATGAAGTTGTTTATCAAACAATGGTCAAACTTTCCTTTCTCTCATAATGTTATCATGGATCTATGGAATCAAATCCATCCCTTTGTTACATGGGGGTTATGGAATGAGAGAAACAATAGAATTTTTAGAGAGGTGGAGAGAAGTATTGGGGAGGTGTTTCAGATAATTAGAATTCAAATTAAGGAAAATATTGAGACAGATAGATACAACTTCTCCAACACCTGGTTGAACTACAAGGAGATGAGAATAAAACAAAATTAGAGTATAAGTAGAGACTTAACCAACTTGAATTGGTCCAAGATTCTTAATAGGATGGGTATTGTTTGGAGTCCTCCTCTGAAAGATTGGGTGAGGTGCAACTTTTATGGCTGCTCAAAAGGCAACCTGGGTCAGGTTGGAGCTGGTGGCCTGGTGAGAAACTAGTTTGGTGACTATATTATGGGTTTTGGAGTGAACCTAGGTATCTACTCTAACAATAAAGTAGAAGCTATGGTTGCTCTTGGTGCCTTCAATTTAATTTAAAGGAGTTGGATTTTTTAAAATGTTATCATTAAAGGGGACTCAAAGTTAATTGTGGATATTTTAAATGATGAAGTTGCTCCCCCATGGGAAATAAAAAATATTATAGGCAAATGTAAAGAAAATAAAAAATCTTTTACTATCTATCAGTTTCAACATGTGTATAGGTGTTGTGAAATTTGAGGTTGCTTCTCGTTTCATAGCCGAGGCCATGGGGTTGTAGAATTCTGGTCTAAAGGTTTCCAAACAAAGTGGAGTTTATTACCAAAGATTGTTGATAATTTTCTACATGATGGAGAAAATCTCAAGCGATTCCAGAATGGGTATGCTAGACTCAAACTTCCTCCTCCTTTTTCCCTTGTGAGTCTATTTGTTATGTGCTATTTTACTCTAGAAGGTCGCTATATGTTTGTTCATGCTTACCACTTTCCACTTTTAAATCACATTAGACATGGGGAGTGCATAAACTTTCCTTTTTACCTTTTGTCCTCAATGCAACTTAATATTGAAAAAGGAGCTAACCTGCCCCTCCATTAGGGTCTTATGCTCACTCTATACAAATTTTCCCTTTCCCAAAATCCCCACATGGTAATCCTCTAAATGCCAAATTTGAGCACCCTAACTAGTCTAATGAGGACAATTTTGAACCACATGTGGAGAGTGGATAACATAGATGTTGGTGAACCCCTAGTTGTTGAACAACTTCCCCGCAACCCTCCTGCTATTGATGCGAGACGTTTGCTTATCCATTCCAAAAGTAAATCTCTGGTGGAAAATGTGTCTTATCTTTCTACCCCTCGGTCCTAGAAAATTGAGGATTCAAAGAATGTTGACTTATTGCCTACCAGAGCTACCCCTGAAAAGAGGAAACACTCTCCCTTACTGCTAGAAACCCTAAAAGCCAAGAAACCCATATGAGATATCAATCCTAGTGATGTTATTCATATTTTTGAGGATGTGAATCAAAAGGAGGTGGTCAAGGAAAACTTACAAGGACAGGGGAGTGGTGGTAGTGGTGGAAGAAGGTTGGACCAACTAGCGAAGGTGGCCTCAAAAGAGAAGAAGGGGAAACAAAAAGTGTATGTGGATGTGGAGGATGTCTTAGGTTATGAGGAGTTTGAGGCTCAGGAAGATAAAGAATCTAAATATTTTGATTTTGATGACATAGCATATGAAATGGGGGAAGATGAATTGGAGGAAAAACATGAGGAAGAGGAGTTGTTTGAGGAAAAGAATGAAGCTGGGAATGAACATGATGTCGGGTTTTCTGGTTTGGGGAATAAAATTGAAAATTTGAGTAATGAATTTTTTAAAAGTAGATTAACCTTTTTTCAAGTCCACTTTGAGGATATAGAAAAGGATTTGGTTACTCTAATGAGAGTCACTAATAGGTTGATGAGACATGTGATGCTGGGAATGGCCTCGGGAGAAGCAAAGATTACCTAAAAATTGAAGAAGCAAGGGAAATCTGACACCTTGAAATTGCTAGATGAAATAGAGGGACCTGATTGGCACAAAAATGTGGCTCTCTTTTGGAGAGTATGAGGACCTATTAAGGAAAGCCAGTTAATGGCTTGGCTTGCTGCTTTTTCTACTTTTTGATGGGTTTTTTGAATTATACCTATATCTAGGAATGTTCATTTATTTTCTGTAAGATTTGGTGGAATACCACCTGGTATACTATGGACTTAATTAATGGTCTCCATAGTTTAAATTTTGTTGGTAATAACTTTTTTTTTTGGATAGATAATGGCTGGACTATAGTGATGGTTTTAAATTTGGCCTTATGTGCCAATTTGATGTTGTTTTTTGGTTTGGTTGGTGGTGTTGTTTCCCACCTTTGCTGCTCTTTTTGATCTAATTTTGTTCTATAGGATCAAGGCTCTTCCCTGCTTATATTATAAAAAACAAACATATATTTTATGGGACTAGAAACCAATAGCAGTTGGGAAAGCAACAAAAGAACAATGAAAAATAGATAAAAAATGGTGGAAAATGATGAATGACTGAGATTCATTTAATTGTCTTGCATTGATACAAGCTCAATTTTAGATCATTGATAGATAGAATGAGCTTGGAAAAGCTCATTGAGGGAACGCCTTCAACATAAAAATAAATATTTTGTAAAGGTGAAATTTACATTTTATGATATTAGTGTTTGTGGTACAAAATCTGTAGTAATTGAAGAATTCAAAATTAAAATTAAATAGTCAATCACATGAAAGTACCTTTTAGGTCTAAAGTTCAAATATAATTTTTTAATATTAATATTTTGATAAATAGAAATATAAGTATTTCTCTTATATTTTATAGAGTTATATTTAGTGAAAAGATAATTTTGTGTCATCTCTCAATTCTTTTTATCTTAAATTTCCATTCATTATTTTAAAGAACCAACAAAATTATTTTATTTTTATGACAACTAATACAAACACTGCACACACACAATTAATTGCAATGTTGAAAATATATCTCTCTCTCTATATATATTTATTCATTGTTCATAATTATTTTAAGCATGTCCTTTGAACAAAGGAGTTCTCATGTAATATGGAAATAAACAGTGAGATTCAGATAAGATGAACCTAAAGATTTGAAATTCAATGATAGTTGTAATTTTCAATAATTATTTATTTGATGGAGAAAGAAAGAGATGAGTTGACTATTGTTGACAAAATCTTCACACCATATGATTGCATAACAAATTTTAATCTCATGTACACCATGTTGATCAGTTTCTTTTCATATTCATATCTTATAATCTTCTTTGTAATTGAATACTACAACATAGAGCTTCCTAACAGACTCCAATCCATTCATATATTATGTTATTGTAGTATCATTGAGCAACAAAGGTTTGGTAGTGTACAAAGTTCCTATCTAAGGGTGGCCAAGGATTCCATTAACCTTCATTGATTGCAGCCACAATTTCCATCTTCAATCTTTGAATCTAGTATTCATGAATTCACCATTAAAGGCCAAACAATCTAAAGAGATGAAGTATGAATATGAAGCTACTCCCTTTCCTCAAAAATCAATCCCACACTCCCAGACATTGGTTATTTAATATTAGATATGTAGATGTTAAATATTTCATGGAAGGACTAAACAAGGAGATAGAACATGTTGGGAAACTTGTACAACTCATAGTGCTATTATACAAGTTGTTTCCTTCCTAGTCAAAACTTTAAGGCCCCAATCATTTCCTTACTAGATTAATGATAAATTTACATGGAATTAGTATAGAGAACAATAACATTAAATTAATGACCTACTTCCTTATAATAAACACATTAATATAATTTATCTCCAATTATGCTAACTTCAAAATCTAAATCAGTTTTTTGATTACCACATCTTAGGAGATAGATTCAAACCATAAAAGGAATTCCTAAACCTATAAACCATGTCCTCATTACCATTTACCATGAAGTGATCTATTTGTTTCATGTATATTTCCTCCTCTACATCCCCATACAAGAATGATGACTTAATATCCATTTGTTTAATATTAAGGTCAAATTTAGTAGCACTACATAAAATACACATAATGGATGCAATCTTTGTAATAAAATATAAAATCTCATTGAAATTGATTCCCTTTACCTAGAAATAGCCCTTAGCCACTAAAAATTCCTTTTACTTCTCAACCTCACCCTTACAATTGCATTTCTCCTAGAAAACCCACATGTAACCAATGTGTTTCCTATTCTAATTAAATTGAACCAAGCTTCATATTTTTCTTCTCAAGAGCAACCATCTTGTCTTGCATGACATTCTTTTATAGTTCTTAGCATGCAAATTATTGAATCACTTAACTCCATCATTACAACTAATAAAGATATAGTTCTCCACATTTAAATCCCACTTTGGATCTTATCTCCTTAATAATATACACATTCCTCAAAACTAAACACTATGACATGTTATACAATGAAGGTTTATTACCCATGCATATAACCTCCTTAGGATATCCTTCCAGAAGAGATGAAGTAGGAGATATACTAATCAAATAAAAAGTGCTAAAATATTTTTGCATACAATTTCTAATCTCAAAACTAGCCCCATTTATCATAATCATAGCTCTCTCCAACAATCTCATGTTCATCTCTTCAACTTCATTTTCTTGTGAGGTGTAGGGACTTACATCATACACCTATTTTTAATTTAATTTCATAATATCATTAAAGATGAAATACTAAACCCATTGCTAGATAACTATTATTGCATCTACATTCTAAAGATACAAAAAGTAATGAATAATTATTACATCTATGTAGTTTGATAGGGTGATCCCACAAAGCTAGTTTACGATTTTTGGGAGACCCTGATTTTTGTTGAAATCACATATTTTTAGAAAATATAATGATTTAATCCTTGAAAAGCTTCATTTAAAGGATTCCAATTGAAGAGGGTTTGATCTAACCACCCTAGATCAAACCCCCTTGGATAGAACCCTGCTAGTTTTAAACCATACCTATAATAGAGTCTCCTTTACACCTATCAAAATGTAGATAAAAAACCACTTTTGATTTACCTTTTAGGGGATCAAATGAATTCATTTAAAATTTATGTTTTGTAAGTATGTAGTCCTTATTATAAGCTTCCCAAAAAGTATAATTTTAAATAAATTTAATTTAATTATTATATTTATTTTTTATTTCTTGTGAATGTAGGTTTTTCACCAAAAATCAAGCTCTTTGTTCTACACATGTGGAAAAATATAGATTATAAAAAAAAACTTAAAAATATCAGTGCACCAAATATTGAAGTCCTTGATCCAACCAAAAAAAAAATGAATTTCAATACATACAAAAAAGTTGTGTTATACGGTCTGCCTATGTCTGAATTGTAATTGGTTTGACTTTGAAACTTGATTAAGGAAAAATTATTCAGTAAAACACTATGAAACAAATTGGAAGCACTACATATCATAGTTACAAATCTAAATTTGAAAAAAATAGAATTTTATCCTTCATGGAAAAAAGTTATGCGTAATATAGTGGGCATCACTCCTTAAAAATGTTGTTTACTGAAAAAACTAGTTTTCAAAGGAGATGGAAAAAGAAGTGCAATATAATTCCAAAATTTTTAAAAAACATATATTTAGAATCTATAGTCAAAATATCACAAATCACTAGTTTGTGCAATCATGTTCAAATTCCTCGCGGTTTAGCTGCTATAAGTGCCTGAAAGTGAAGATTTAGTTAGAAAAAATTATTGCAGTGTCAAGTTTGGCTAAAAATTGTAAACCAGTATTGTGGGATCCCTGATATTTATTATACATGAGGAACACCACTAATATAAAACCTTATACTTTAATTAATCTACCTCACATCTTTATATAAATAAGTAGAATAATAAAAAATAGAGATTATTAAATTCCTTTTATGAGAGGTTATGGTATGTGTTAGAATTGTGAAACAAGCACAAAACCATGAGCCATGGGATCAAACAAAAAATAAATACACCTTCCATGCAAGATATCTGCAAACAAATAATGTAATATTCTTCAACAAGAAAAAGCTACAAAAGAGACTTTCAAGAAGATATGAAAGTTCCTTATATTCTCTGTGAGATAATTACAAGGGTTGAATGCTTATAAGAGCAAATCCCTAAATGAGAAAGGGATCATATCATGAAAAGTGTCAACATCACATGAGATGAGACATAATGGTCTAATATTAACTCAACTAATAAAGAATTCCTAAGTTTAGCTAAAGTGTGTGAGAATAAATTATACTAATAATCAATTAAAGATTAATAAATTATTAGCTAATGTATAATAGCTCTAACACCCCCCCTTAAGATGAACTTAGGGAGTAGCTAAAAACCCTAAAAAGAATGCATGACGGGTCTAGAAAAACAAGGCCATGAAGGACCCATGTACAAATAGAAGATCTCTATAATGTGGAGAAATAGAGAAAACCTCCTGGGAAAAACTCCACTCCAAAAAGAGATGAAGGCCAAGTGAAAGAGTGAAGAAGCCTCCAAACAAGGCAAGCTTGTCCCAAAAGATAGGAAAAAATTAACATCCAAAAGCATGAAGAAGATGCAAACACTATCGAAGAATGACTACTAAAATGTTGAAAGAAGAACCCTCTTTGAAACAAATGATGATCAAGATCAAGAAGACAAGAATCTGCATGAGTTCCTTCAATGACACTACTCTAATCCGATGGAAAACCAAGGAAAAACATATGGAACTCAAAAATATAGATGGAACAAGTACCTATAGTCTAAAGAACTGATCATGTGAAAATGGAAGGTTACCTCCTGAAATAGGAATGCAAGAGTGTCCATATGCTAAGTGCTCCATCTCACCAAAATGCATGGATAACTAGCTACTGCATCTGCCTAGTACATAGGAACAAATACTATATACATAGCTCACTCCAACGTGAAACCAAAGAAGTAGTAGCACCAATAGTAGAAACCCCCCATAATGTTGAAAAGGGAGGGGCATGACAAGTACATTGAAACTGAATGCCATAATGTAGTGCATGATAAGGAATCAAGAACATTTAAATGTGCAAACATGAAAGTACAAGTAGATATAAAGGGTGTGCAAACCAAAACACACATGCATGAGAAAGGTATGAAGGAAAAACAAAGGAAAACATCCACCCCATGACACTTTATATTATAGTGCGAGTACAATAAGGCACAAAGTGATGTGCAAGATCCCATAATATAGGTGCAATACATAGGCACTTTATCTTAGTGTGTTTACAAAATCATAAGTACATGTAATGTGATCCCATAAGGTCCAAAATAGGACAACATGTTGAAAATAAAATTCTCTTATAGAAAAAAAAGGAAACTAGTAGCACCATGATGAAGTACACAAAAAAAACATGCACTTTCAAAAAAACAACACCCAAAAATGTGTTCAGATGCAAAAGATATGGCCTGTCAAAGTCTCCAAAAAGAGAACTGAACAACTACAACACTAAAAGAATAGAATTCTAGAAATAAAAAAAGAAGCCAAAACTATAAAATACTTGCACCACTATGAAGACCATGGAATTCCACCCCATTTAAAAAAAAAATGCACTTGAAAAGACCACCGTATGGCCAAGATATGGCCTTTGGAAGTTGAGGTGCAAAACTAAAAAGCCCAATGGAGAGGGGCTAAGCGAGGGAAAAAAGGAACTCCATCAAATTTTTCAAAAAAACCTCCAAAAATAGAGGCCCTCTAAATATAGTGGTGCTAGGAAAAAAATTCTCCAATTACAATGCTTTATTTTGCAAAAAAAATGCAAAATTTGACTTTTTTTTAAGTTATAAAATGTCAAAAAACTATTTTTTTGAGAAAAAAAATTATTATATTTTTTTTGAGAAAAAAATTTAAAAAAGTTTTATTTTAAAAAAAATAAAAAATCCCTAAGGCTCGCAGGGGTGCCCCACCTGCCATGGTTGTAGGGGTGGTACCCCTATGGTACCACCACCACAAGGAGGTGAGGCCCAAGGGCCTACCACCGTATGGGTGGCAGGTACCCTTAGGTATCGTTACATTAATTTTTTTTTAAACAAAACCTTTTGGAAAAAAAGCATGCAACCTTTTTGAAACAAGCACAAAACCACAAGCCACAAGATCAAACAACAAACAAATACACCTTCCATGCAAGATATCTGCAAACAAAGAATGCAATATTCTTCAACAAGAAAAATCTACCAAAAGAGACTTTCAAGAAGATATGAAAGCTCCAAATATTCTCCGTGAGATATTTACAATAAGGGTTGAATGCTTATTAGAACAAAGCCCTAAATGAGAAAGGGATAAAATCATGACAAGTGTCAAAATCACATGAGATGAGGCATAATGATTTAATATTAACTCAACTAATAAAGCATTCCTAAGTTTAGTTAAAGTGTGTGAGAATAAATTAGACTAATAATCAATTAAAGATTAATTAATTATTAGCTAATGTATGATAACTCTAAGAGTATGGTACCCATTTGTTAGTGAATCTTGCACGGACCACCTCATAAGCTAGGTTTTATGTTATTCTTCTTCATTTAATTCATTAAAATCATTATTTGAATCAACCTCCTCATGAGATCCATCTTGAACATCAAGTTCAACATAACATGATTATTCTCGGTCTTTTGGTTTAAGTTACATCATTGTTTCTTTTGCATATATAGGTTATGAGATCTTAAGAGAAGATTTGATCTCTTAAATTATCACATTATAATCATACACCATCTTTTCTTAGGGTTAAAAACTATGTGCCCCTTAAATTTAACATTTTACTTGATGAAGATATACCTCTCTTCTTTGAAGTCTAACTTGAATATATTCTCCTTAAGAAAATGTATATATGCTTCACAATTGAATATCCTCCTAGATATTGAATATAACAAAGGATTTTAACCCATCTAAACCTCCTTAGCAATCTAGGCACACTCACATATGCCTCAATATTGAGTTCTCCCCTTGATATCCTATAAGGAAGGTTTTTGAATCATCTAAAACTGTTCATAATTTTTATCCACAACATATGAAGACATGTATTGATCAAAAAATAAATTATGATAAAAAAATTACGCAAACTTTCACACAAACCAACTCCAATGAGTATAATTCTAGCTCTCTCCAATAATATCATATTAATCATCTCTTCAAATCAACTCTATTGAGAGGTGTATGCATTTTTGTTACACCTAACAATGTCATTATCCCAACAAAAATGATAAAATATACTAGATTAACTTCACTACAAGAGCATTACAATATTTAAACTTTGTGAATAATTTGGACTTATTCTTGATAGAGAAAAACAATGGTTTTCTAGCAAAATCACTAATAAAAGACAATAGTATATGTTTTTTATAATTAAATGTACATCAATAACATCATATACATCACTATGAATCCAATCCAAGATCCTTCTATATCTAAGATAGCTTAAATAAAACTAGCAATCACACCTTGGTGTGTAATGGGTATGCCAAAAGTGTGGAAATTCAATTAGAAAAAAAAATGGTCTAGTTTTTGCATACATTTGTATAGAATGCGAGGTCAATTGGTAGGTCATTTAGCAAATGATGTTGGTTGTACAATAAAGGTCTAAATGGAGAAGTGCGAGCTTCAAATAAATTATGTATCCACTTATAAGGATCTAAATATGTCCAAAATAAAACCTCTGAATTAAAAAGATAATCATGTTTCATTACCAAGAGATTCATGTTATGTTTTCAATAAGGAGAGAGAGGGAGATATAATGATAGAAAGAGAGAGAGATGGAGAGGGGAAGAGCATGTGAAAGAGAAGAGGTTAAGTATATAGAGATATAGGTGGAGATGAAGATGGATATGGAGAAGGAGAGGGGTATCAAGAGAAGGAGAGGGAGAGATAAAGAGCAAGATGAGGGAGAGGTAGAATGATAAAGATAGAAATGAAAAGCGATACATCTAGAGAGAAGTGGAGCAAGGGAGAGACAGTGGGATAGGTAGAGAGAGAGAGTGATAAGAAGAAATATCGAGAGATAGATATAGAGTGGCAAAGAATATATAGATACAGAGGCCAAGGAAGACGGAAAGGGGGAGAGGGAGGGAGAGAGAGGGATGCAAATAAACAATGAGATAGAGAGAGGTAGAGAGCTCAATAAAGAGATAGATAGGGAGATACATCAAGAGATAGAGAGATATAGAGACATATAGATGGAACAATAGAGTGATAGAAAGATGTAAGGAGATATAGAGAGAGGGAGAGAGGGGAGAGAGAAAAATAAAGTGAAGTAGAGGTAGATGAATAGCAATAGAGAGTGGGAGAGAAAGATATATGGGAAGGGAAAGAGAGAGAGAGATAGAGATATATGGTAAGAGAAATGGGAGATAGGTAGATATAGAGATAAGGGGATGGAGAGAGAGTGAGGAAGGGAGAGATGAGGAGAGAAATAGAGAGAGGAGAGATAAGTAGAGAGATCTATAGAAAGAGGGATTTATATGGCGAGAGGGAGAGAGGGAGAGAGAGGAAGAGATAGGGATAGAACGAGAGAGATCTCTATGTCTTATCTCTATCCCTGTCTCCCTTCTATCTTCATGTCTCTTTTCTATTGATCTATTTTCATCCTTAAGTATGCAATGGATACACTAAAGATGTCTTAAAGGTGAATTGTCATATCCTTAATTAAATGGCATGCTACCCTAAGAATAACTCTCTAGGGACAAATGGTATCCTTAGATTGTTGGCACAAAATGACTAGTCAAAAGTTAGTTTCTCTCACTCACTTTTAATTTAAATTTTAAATTTACTTTATTAGATAAATTAGGATTCAAAATATAATTATTTTATAATAATTAAAATTATGATAAGACAATTAACTCTAAATTAAATTAATTATAATAATTAATTATTTTGAATTTTAAATTTATTTTACTATAGAAATTAAAATTATAATAAAATAATTAATTATAAATTATGTTGATTGTAATAATTTAATTTTTTTTGGTAATTTCATAAGAAGAAATAAATAATTAGAGTAAATTTAAAACTTAAGTCTAAATTAAAAAAATGAAAATAACATAAACTAAATGCAATGTCAAAATATATCAAAATATTAGTAAATTCCAACCTTATCAAGTTAATAAATAGTTAAATAAAAAAGTAAAAATTGTAATTTTAAATTTATTAGAATTGAAATATTAGTAAAATATAATTCTATTTTTCATTTCAATCTTATAAAATTATTTTCCTTTGTTTTTAAAACAAAAAGCTTATTTTTAATTTTCTTTCATTTTCTCTGTTTCTAAAATAAAAATACTTTTGAATTGTTAAATCATTTTAAAAATATAAAAGAGAAAGTTATTAGATTTGAAATATTAATAAAATATAATTCTATTTTTCATTTGAATCTTATCAATTTTTTTTTCTTTTTTAAAACAAAAAGTCTACATTTAAATTGTTAAATCATTTTAAAAATAAAAATAGAGATGACGGTTGAGATTGATTTCATCATCTATAATCCTTCTCCTCAATTCGCAACTATTGATTTCAAAATGTAGGTTGCTCATTTCATATATGGAATACCTTCGATGTAAAAATAAATTAATTTCATATAATGAAGATGATTCCCACAAAAATCAAAATATAAAAAATAGAAAGCTATTCCCTCTACCATATTTTAAGATTTGAAGATCTAAAGACCTTTCTCACAAATGTGGCATATATGTTCATGTCAAAACATAGTCTTCATTATGTGGAGCTTGTGATTATAGAATCAAGAACCTTAGAGATATTACATTCAATAGTACCTACATTAAGGTGAAGTAATGCTTTATAGTGAACTCCCTTAACCAACACAATAGTTCTAGACACCATCTTCCAACCTTCTTTCTTAAATACTACCTAGATATCCAAATGATTTATTTTACATATGAACAACATGTCCCTTGCTAAATGAGGAGTGTGTAGAACACTGAAAATAGATTTGGTCCTATTTCCAATCATGAGATTGACTATGTGATGTCTGATAATCTCGATATATGTATTGTCTTCCAAATATAATTTTACACAATCAATTCTCTCATAATTACTGAAAAATTCATGTTAATTCAATGATTCATCCATCCTCACAGACATGCGTAGACAGGCCTACAAAAAAATACATCTTGAATGTGTTTATTCATAACTCTCAAATTTGAATCACGCTTAGACTCAATCTTGACCACCTTCTCTTTGTATTTCTTTTTCATGTTAGAAAATTCTACCATAATTGCAACACTTAACCTTAAATTTTGTAAGAGACTTGGATCTTCCCTTATCCTTCTACTCGATTGAACGTCTTTACCCATTGAATGAATTTATGATAACCAAAAACATCCTTCAAATATGCTTATGTTTTCCACCCTATTTCTTCTAATAATACTTCCTATGTTTCAAACTTGGAGATAGTACTACTAATTCCGATGACAAAGGTTGTTCCATGAATTTACCAAAGAACACAACCTCACCAAACTTCAACTATCAGTGGTAAAAGTAGATGCCATGGAACCCGATTGATCTGAAACACACAAAAAAAAAATGCAGGCTCGACATTGGTCATGTAAAGAAAGGCAGAAGCGACCGACTTTGTAAGGAAAGTGTGTGATGTGGTTTGTGCATGAAACACAGAATGTTCTGACTGGATATGGCCCATTTTGTAGGTGTTTCACATCAGCACAGTCACAATCGTGTTGTATATACACCAATAATTAAAGTCGCCTGAGAGTCAAATAGACAAGATGTTCACTTTATCGTAGGCGTTTTCAGAAAGCCCTTCTCTTAATTTACGAATAGATTAAAATTAAAAAATGCTGCAATAAAGCAGTTCTAAGCTCTATGCAACTGATAAAGCCAAAAAGAAAATTCCATATATTCATTTCTTTTACCAACCCATGGTAGGTTGAACATGGTAGAAAACATTATAATAGTTGTACAGGGATTGTTCATAATATTAATTTAAAATCAATATTTTTGTAATGGTAAAATTTACCTTCTATGTTACTAGTGTTTGTGACAGAATTTATAGTAGTACGTAGAATTCAAAATTAAAGACAAGTAATCGATCGAGTGAAAGTATTTTGTTATGTTTAAACTAAAAACATTACTTTTTAGTATTAATCTTCTGATAAGTAGTAATATTCATAAGTATTTTTTTTCATTTGAGTTATTTTTGAAAGGCACACAATCTACTAAGGGGAGGGGGGACGTGGGTGAGCACGAGGGGGGAAGGGTAGGAGATGAATCAGTAGATCAAATGTATTTAAAAATCTTAACTTAAATGCTCATATAAAAAACCACAATTAACTCAAAGCATAAAGCTAATGATCAAGGAACAACATAAGCACACACATTTGTACAAGATAACATTAGATATTTGTGGAAACGCTAGATGTGAATAACCATGGTGAGAAAAGTTGCTTGGATCTATTGCCCAAATCCAACCTCACAATGTAGAAATATACAAGTGAATTTTACACAATGAAGTAGGCACCAACCTGTCAAAGACAACAACACCTTATTATGTTTGTAGGCACCAACCTACTGGAGACACCAATCTCCAAATGAAACAGTACAACAGGTAGAACACTAGTCCTACCAGAATACAATGATAAAGCCCAAGGATCTTTAGCGTAACTAAACACATGCCAAAGTTATAGCTAATGCTCATCATCACTACATATGATCCTCTAATACAAACACACACTCTAGATTGCAATTCTTCACCACCTTCTCTTCAATTTTCACTAGTGACCAAGTCTACTTCACATAAATGTAAGTATAATTCATGCAGTCATCATCAGATACTTACTGATGCATCTAAACATTTGAAATATTTATATGACATTACATTGACAGTCTTCCATGTCGGCCAGGGATTCTCAAAGAGCTAGAACAAAATAAGGTGGACCTAAATTCAAATTTCATGAAAAGTGTAGTAAGTGAGTCCAAAATTAAATTTCTTGCCACTAACAAAACATGGTGACATGTGCAACCATAGGAACCTTAACTAGGTGCTATCTTAACGCCACACACAAGATTTGAATTTTGTACACTACTAGTTGACAGACATACACAAAGAACCTTTTATCATTTCAAAATTTTTGCATGTTGAACATATGATTTGAAAAATCGGGAAACTAATAATAATAGTGTAGACATACTCTCCTTCCAAAGCTCAAAGAAAAAGTGCATTTATGAAAGAATCGGTGACCATAATTGTATTGCTAGAGAAATCGCTATGCCCAAAAGATATCCTTAAACAAAAATATACTGATACAGACTTCCAAACCACCATAGACATAGAGAATAGATGCAAGAAAGATATTGCAAGCATACAACAACTGATAATATATTTCTTGATTTTGCATCATGAGAGTAAAATTACGAACACTAAACAAGCTAAACACCTGACATTCAACACTTTAAGTCAAGGGGAATATAATCATAATTGAAAGTACTCCTACAATCTTGTTTATCCTTGACAAACTTTTGGCTGCAAACTCTGAAATTAATGACAAACTTTGACATCAATGACAACCTATGTTCAAGAATATCCCCCTTTCTCATTGATGGAAAAGAGAAAAATGATGTGTTAGCTCTCAAAAACCCAGGCGGAATGCCTCAAGAGGCTTCCAATCTCTTGATATGCTTTAGGGTAATAAACAAGGTCAAAAGCTTTCAACCTTCTACTCTTCAGGTGCTGCTAGACCTAGGTGGGTGTACCTAACTGAATGAAGCAGACTTTATGTACTTATGATTATCTTTCTTGCGGTGATTTGTGCACAATGACAAATGGAAGTGAACAAATGAAATCAAAGTTGATAGCAACATCAATCTTCTGATCTAAATCCTAAAATGCTTAATTAACAAATATAAAGAAATAGAATGAATTCAAAATGATGAAGTGCAGAGACTAGTGCCTTATTGGGTATGTGTAGTCAAATAAAATGAAGATGAGCAACACTCTCAAGAAAACTCAAATTATCTAGCATATATTTTGTTTACAACTTGTATAAATATGCAAGATTGTGATTACTAAGCTCTACTTCAAAAATCCAAATGAACCTCTTTGATTACTTTGATCAACTAAAAGGAAGTAATCTTTGCTTGAAAGAATCAATCAATTAACCACACAAAGACAACCAATGTGCACTGATGAATTAAGTATAAACTTGTTATATCAATTTAAACAATCAGAAAGAATTCATCTTGGAGATAGCTTAGCATACATTCATTAAATTCAACAGATAATTGACACCAGAAATGTGCATCAACATCAATTGACCTTCATAAATACCTCCATTTTGAAAACATGCATCATAGTCTCTATTCTGATAAATCTATTGTAATGTATCCATCTAATTTTCCTACTGTATATCGAATAACTAATAGTTGATGATCCAATTACAATCACAAGATGCATATCTATACACTAGTATTAGAAAAACATACCATACTAAGATCCCTTGTCAACCTAGCACTGAAATCGGGCTCACTTCATGTCAGCTTGTAACTATATTTTAGGAAATCAAATGTCAGCCACATTATTTAAATTTTCATTAATCAATCACTGAGACATCAAGATAGGTATGCTGAAGGCAACTATATCACTATCAGTCACCCCCTATTCTATTCACTTTCACCATGACTCTATGATGTCGGTGAGACATCTCATAGATTACAAAATGTGTTATCAATATGTATTTCTTTACATGCTTTCCATTCACTTAGACATAAGGATATCTCTCACCGATGTGTTCTTCTTGTTTCATTCATAGTCACTATAACCTTTTGATATCGGAAAGACCCTATGTAAATCACACTATGTTTCACCAAAAGTCTCTATTTACCTCATCTATGTCGATGTAACATAATGGTCCTCTCGCTGATGTATCCCCCATTCTGTTCCATCGGTGAGACCCACGACATTCACCAAGACCTTTCTTCAAAGTCACATTAGTCTCACCGAGAACCCTTTTGATAGAAACTTCATGTGTAATATCGATGAGACCAAAGGTCACTCACCAAGACCTTATTTCAATGACTTTATGTCTTACTGAGATGTGCCCTTTCATCTTGTGTATCAGCGAGACATATCAATGTCAGGGAGACCTCTCAGAGATTACATTATGTCATACCGAAGCATCTTGAATCCACACTTGATCGCTGAGACACAACCAACCTCTCACCGAAAGCCATTTGAAAGAAACCTTTTGTGCTCTGTCGGTGAGACATATACACTTCGCTATGATCTCCCTTCGATGTAACTTTAGTCTGGCTGAAACAACCTTAAACTCCTCCTGATACGTATTTTCCCATCAACGGTCAAAAAGACATAAACCCTTTCGCTATGACCTTTTCATTGAAGCTTTCAACTCTTGCCGATAAGTCAATCCTTCCACCGCTGGTGAATGAGACAATAAGACCTTGTTATACCCTCACACTGAAAGCAACCTGTTTGGATGAAATGGTCATTTGTGCACAAGTCAGTAATACAAGAAAGACTCACCAAGACACAATGCCGATAACTCTCAGATTTTTCCAATGAATCTCCATATGCACAAGTCAACGAGACAAGACCCATTCGAGGAGACCTCACCAGAGTAAAATTACTAATGTCGATAGATATTTCCTCTATTGCCAGAACCACGTGAATGTCATGTCAAAAGATACCTATAGGTGAATGCCAATCGCTGTAACAATGAACAAGTCTTGCCGATATGCCTACAACAAACATATGTTAACACAAAAGCATCACGAGTTGGGGAGACCTAGATAGAGTTATGCAAATATGGACAACAGCATGAAAACTGCATGACTCGATGAATTTTATGGGGTTACACAGCCAAAATATGGGTAAAAATATCATGAAATGAGGAAAATGTGCCTAAGGTAGGACCGATATGGAGACTCAAGGGGATGAAAGCTATGGAAAAATCATCAGATTTTTATAGTTCTAATAATGGCTCCATCTGGGGATAAATGATAGTAAGATCATTGTGAGGATCTAAATCTTTGGGTGAGCAGACCAGACACAAAATGATGGATTAGTGAGCAAATATGGAAAGAATAGCAATGGAAATGAATGCAAAATGAATGAAAAATGGGAATGGACCAAAATCCTAAATTACTGTGCATGGAAAAGAATTTTAGAGAGGATCACCAAGAGTTGTCCATGCACTGGCAACCCTTAATCCTCTATGTTGCTCAAGAGAAAAAATGCTTCAGGAATTGCCCATGAATTGGAAATTCTTGATCTTCACCAACCATATTTTGTAGATAATATGAATCTTCACCTCTCTTCCCAACAACAACAAAAGGTCCCAGCCACAAAGCTTCAAATTTACCAAGCTTGCATTTCTCCTAACACCTTGCGTTCCACATCAATACTAGGTCATTTTCTTCAAATTTTCTATCCTTTTCCTTTTGTCAAATACATACTTCATCTATGTCTATAACTTTATGTTTTGATTTTGGACAACTCTCCTTATTTCATCAAGTTCAGCTAGTTGCTCCATTCTTTCCTCCATAGGTTCAGGAACATCCAAATCTTCCTAAAGGACAAACCTGTAGACTGGTAACAAATTCTGCAAAGGCATTCTAGCTTGTGCTCCATACACCAATTCAAATGGGGACTTTCCAATTGCTCTTTGAATAGTAATCCTCTCAGCCCACACATCAATCTTTAATTTTGAATCCAAAGCCTTCTTTTTTTGTCCTAACAACCTCCTTATAATCTTCAAAAGACTCTTATTGCTAGACTCTGCTTGACCATTAGCTTGTGGATGGTAGGGAGCTACATAAGAAATAGTAATGCCATATTTGTCACAAAAGTTTATGAACTCATTTGATCTGAAATGCATTCCATTGTCTATGATTAACCTCAGTGGTGTACCAAATCTGGTGATAATGTTGTCCATTAGGAAATTTGTCACCACCTTACTTGTAGCCTGTTTAGTTGGGATTGCTTCTATCAACTTGGTAAAATAATCAGTGGCAACTAGTATCCACTTGTGTCCTCCACTTGATTTTCCTTGTATCTCTCCAATGAAATCAATTCCCCATTGATGAAAAGGGGCATCAGCCTACAAGGGTTGAAGTGGCAAAGCTCCTTGATACTTCAATTTTCCAGAGAACCTTTGGCAGGCTTCACATTTTCTTACATGTGTGAAAGAATCATTGAAAACCTTAGGCCAGTAGTAACCTTCCCTAAGAATTTTGTGTGTAGTTGTTTTTGCTGAGTAATGTCCTCCACATACTCCATGCATTTCACTTAAAACATGCTTGGCCTATGACTCATCTAGACATAACAATAGTATACCATCCCTATTCTTCCAAAACAAATCTCCATCCATGAAAACATATTTTGATGCTTGCAACTTCAAAGTTCTCTTTTGGCTGTCACTCAATCCCTCTAGACACTTCATATACTTAAGGTAATGCATGATATCAGTATACCAAGGATTGTGCTCAATGCTTGCAATTGCAATCCCTTCCTCTACATTACAAACTTGATTTTCTTCAATATTCGATTCTACCATCAACCTAGCCAAGCCTTGACCTCTCACTAGCTTAGTAATCTATATCTCCATGTCAAACTCTTGGATTTTGTTAATATATTTGCATCTCTTTCTTGTTACTTCATATTGTGTCAGAATATCTTTGACAGTTGCATGGGGAACATAAGCAATCACCTTTACTCCAACAAGATATGGTCGAAATGCTTGTGTAGCCTTCACCAATGCAAATGCCTTCTTTTCCATTATATCATACTTCAATTCAGACCATTGTAATGACTTACTAAAGAAAGACACACTCTGTTCATGAGCATCCTCATTCTTCTATAGCATAATAGCAACAATTGTGTGCATTGAAGCAAATGAAAATATCTGAAAAAGATTTGCAAAATCTAGAGATTTAAGAATAGGGCTTCCTTGATGGCCCTCTTCATGGATAAAAAAAGCTTCCAAAGCTTCTGTAGTCCATTCCATTTTTTGTCCTTTCTTTAACATTTTTGATATGGGCTTAATGATCTCAGCAAAGTTAGAAATAAATCTCCTAACAAAATTAATCTATCCAAAGAATGATTGTATAGCCTTGATAGTTTTGGGAACATGAATTTTGTCAATAGCTTCAACCCTCTCAGGATCTATCCTAATCCCTTCCTTTGAAACAATATGTCCTAAGAGTAACCTTATGTGACTGCAAAATGACACTTCTTTGGGTTTAAGCTAATACCATATTCTAGGGCTTTGATGAATACATTTTCCAAATGTTGCACATGATCTTCAACCTTCTTTGAATAAGCAGTTAGGTCATCCTGGTACACCACCATGATAGCATTGATTAAATTTGCAAATTCCACGTCTATAGCTCTTTGGAAAGTCGCTCCTATATTAATGAGACCAAATGACATTCTTATATATACATACATTCCCCAAGGAGTTGTAAATGTTGTCTTATATGGCTCAAATTCCTTGACTTTGACCTAGTTGTATCCTAAAAACCCATCCATCATGGACATCAGTTCATACTCTGTTACCTTATGCAATATAGCCTCCATATTGGGTAGAGGATAATTGTCCTTGAGAGATGCCATATTCAGATTGCTGAAGTCCACACATAATATGATGTCTCTATTCTTCTTCCTCACAAGGACCAAATTTGAGACCCACGTTCAATGCCTGATTGGTTTGATGATTCCTCCATCTCTAAGCTTTGCCAACTCTTCTTGCATTTTAGGCTCTAGTGTTGGATTTATGGGTCTTTGTATTTGTCTGAATGGCTTAGCATCTGGCTTCAATGGTATTTCATGCTAAAAAAAATCTTCCCTGTATTCTTTTAGATCTTCATACGACCAAGCAAAGACGTGTTTATACCTTCTCAGCAACTCTATTAGCATTCTTCTAATTGTAGGGATTATCTTCTTTCCTATGTACACCTTTCTTGGTGCTATCTTAGTCCCCAAGTTAACTTCTTCAATGTCTTCTCTTCTGACTAGTGTTTGCTTCATAAGGGACCAATCATTTCCAAACACTATTTTCTTCCCATCCACTTCTTCAACAAAAGCATTGAAGTCAATTTCCTGGGCTTCATATTGATCTATACAGTGGAGAAATTTCAAAAGGTTAGTATCATCATTAAAGACCTTCCAACTATAAATGTTATCAGTAACAACAGGCCTTGTCTTGAATTCAATCTGTGAAACCCCAACCAATGTGATATCATCTCTTTTGAGTGCCACATATGCTAAAATAATCAGCCATTATGTTGTTTGTTCTTTCAATCTACTCAATTGAAAATGCATCAAACAACTCAACTGTGTCCCATACAACATTCCTATATTGCTTCAATCTTTTGTGCTTTGCTACATATTTTAACTTGATTTGTGAAATAACCAACTTAGAATCACCTAGAACTGCCAACAGCTTGATCTTATGTTTCACAGCTATGTTGAGACCTGTTAGTAAAGATTCATATTCCGCCACATTGTTTGTACATTCAAATGTCAACAAGAATGAATATTTAAATGTAATACCTTCAGGTGAGACAAAAACAATCCCAACTCCATTACCTTCATGGTTGCATGCACCATCAAAATACATCTTCCACACTTCATTGCAACTTTGTGCCACATACTTTTCAATTGGATCACTATTGGTTAATTTTAGCTGCATTGATTCTATCTTAAAACTTCCAAGATCAACATCACAAAAACAATTGATCTGATCTTGTGGTACATAGTCAACAAGCTGGTTCATTCTTGGTTCCCTATACAACTTCACTTCTTGGCCATTCACTGGAATTGTTGCATAAGATAAATCAAACTGGACATTTCCCCCAACGGTTGTTGTCCATTGTCTTGATAGAAGCATCCCAAACTGAGGAGGGGTATCTATCACTGTTATATCTATATTATATGCCACCTATGGATAAGTAGCCAGCTTGACTTCAACACCTCTCATAATGCCTACCACAGGAACATATCTATTATCCATTGCATAACACTTCCCTTCACATGTATCAACCCACATGCCAAGTTGCTTCATAACTCCTACTGGCATAATGTTTATAGCAGCACTAGAGTCTATCATGCAATTCCTCAATAGTTTATTATTTATGAGTAAGGTGGTGAAAAAAGGATCAACTTGAGAGGGAGTTGCTAATATATCGCTCAAGAAGACTTCTGGGATATTTACTTTCTCTTGCCTATTGACTGCTTTAATAGCTACTTTGTTTTTAGAATTCATATGTTTTTCATTTCCATTCATTATCAATTCAATAGCAATGTCCCTATATTCTTTTATTTTCATCATTTCAAGTAGTGGGACAGACATTTTTACCTCAGATAACGCCTGAGTGAAGTCAAAAGAAGATCCCTCCACCTTAGCAATTTTCTTTTGTTTTTGCACTTCTCCTTTGTTTTCTTCTTTTTCATTTTTACTAGGCTAGTCAGGCATTTGTATCTTTTTATGTAATTCCTTCACTTCCTCCTTCTGGATAGGCTTCTATTCACTCTTACTAGGCTATTTATTTTCTGACTTTTTTACAATTCCTTGTGTCACTTTCTAATCTTTCATAAAGATTCCATTAGGAACACCTTCCATCTCATTCACTTTTTTATTTCGCAGCCAGTATTTAGTCTTTGCTTCCTCTACTACAACAACAATTAATCTTTCTATTTCATCTTTAGTGAGTCTCCTCATACTGCATGGAGTAGTCTAAAGAGGGAGTGATAGGGATAGAGAGAGAGAGAGGGAGATACAAAGGTAGAGGGAGAGAGAGATGCATATATTGAGAAAGATAAGGGAAGAGAGATATGCAAGAAGAGGTAAGGAGAAAGAGATAGAGAGGAAGATAAAGATATAGATGGAGATGGAAAGATGGATTAATATATGGAGAGGGAGAGAGAGGGAGAGGAATAAAAAGAGATATTAATATGGAGAGACAAAGAGAGAGAATGGGAGAGGAGATGGAGGGATAGAAAAGTAGAGATATGAAGTCATATTTAGAGAGGTAGAGAGAGAAAGAGAGAGAGGAGAGAGACAAATAGGGATATAAAAAGAGATTAAGGGAGAGAGAGATAGGGATAGGGAAAGAGAGAGGAAAACGTAAAGAAAGATAGAAGGGAAAGTAAATATACAAAGAAATAAGAGAGAGAGAGGAGAAGAGAGATTGAGAGATAATGAGAAACATAGAGATAAAGAGGGAGATAAAGATATAAAGAGGTCTCTCTCTCTATATATCCTATTGAGTCACCTCTATCTCTCTATATATATCTCTTGCTTTCTTTCTCCTTTTTCTCCCTTTTCCTCTCTATATCTTATCTCTATCCCCATCTTCCTTCTATCTTCATGTCTCTTTTGTATTGATCATTTTTCATCCTTAAGTATGCAATGGATACACTAAAGAGGTCTTAACAATGAATTGTCATATCCCTAATCAAATGGCATGCTACCCTAAGCATCACTCCCTAGGGACACATGCCCTCCTTAGATTGTTGGCATAAAATGACTAGTCAAAAGTTAGTTTCTCTCACTCACTTTTATTTTAAATTTTAAATTTACTTTATTAGATAAATTACGATTCAAAATATAATTATTTTATAATAATTAAAATTATGACAAGACAATTAATTCTAAATTAAATTAATTATAATAATTAATTATTTTAAATTTTAAATTTATTTTATTATAGAAATTAAAATTATAATAAAATAATTAATTATAAATTATATTGATTCTAATAATTTAATTTTTTTTAGTAATTTCATAAGATGAAATAAATAATTAGAATAAATTTAAAACTTAATTCTAAATTAAAAATTTGAAAATAACATAAACTAAATGCAATGTCAAAATATATCAAAATATTAGTAAATTCCAAACTATTAAGTTAATAAATAGTTATATAAAAAAGTAAAAACTGTAATTTTAAATTTATTAGAATTGAAATATTAGTAAAGTACAATTCTATTTTTCATTTCAATCTTATAAACTTATTTTCCTTTCTTTGTTTCTAAAACAAAAATCTTATTTTTAAATTTCTTTTATTTTCTTTGTTTCTAAAATAAAAATACTTTTGAATTGTTAAATCATTTTAAAAATATAAAAGAGAAAGTTGTTAGAATTGAAATATTAATAAAATATAATTCTATTTTTCATTTGAATCTTATCAATTTTTCTTTTTCTTTTTTAAAACAAAAAGTCTACTTTTAAATTGTTAAATCATTTTAAAAATAAAAATAGAGATGATAGTTGAGATTGATTTCATCGTCTATAATCCTTCTCCTCAATTCTCAACTATTGATTTCAAAAAATAGGTTGTTCATTTCATGTATGGAATGCCTTCAAAGTAAAAATAAATTAATTTCTTTTAATGAAGATGATTCTCACAAAATTGAAAGTATCAAGAATTGTAAGCAATCCCCTCTACCATATTTTAAGATTTCAAGGTCTAAAGACCTTTCTCATGAATGTGAGATATGTGTTTATGTCAAAACATAGTCTTCATTATACGGAACTTGTGATTATAGAATCAAGAACCTTAGAAATATTACATTCAATAGTACCTTCATTAAGGTGAAGTAATGCTTTATAGTGAACTCCCTTAACCAACACAATAGTTCTAGACACCATCTTCCAACCTTCTTTCTTAAATACTACCTAGATATCCAAATGATTTATTTTACTTATGAACAACTTGTTCCTTGCTAAACGAGGAGTGTGTAGAAAACTGAAAACAGATTTGGTCCTATTTCCAATCATGAGATTGACTATGTGATGTCTGATAATCTCGATATATGTATTGTCTTCCAAATATAATTTTACACAATCAATTCTCTCATAATTACTGAAAATTTCATGTTAATTCAATGATTCATCCATCCTCACAGACGTGTAGCAAGGCCTACAAAAAAAACACATCTTGAATCTGTTTATTCAAAACTCTCAAATTTGAATCACGCTTAGACTCAATCTTGACCACCTTCTCTTTGTATTTCTTCTTCATGTTAGAAAAATCTACCATAATTCCAACACTTAACCTTAAATTTTGTAAGAGACTTGGATCTTCCCTTATCCTTCTACTCGATTGAACGTCTTTACCCATTGAATGAATTTATGATAACCAAAAACATCCTTCAAATATTCTTATGTTTTCCACCCTATTTCTTCTAATAATACTTCCTATGTTTCAAACTTGGAGATAGTACTACTAATTCCTATGACAAAGGTTGTTCCATGAATTTACAAAAGAACACAACCTCACCAAACTTCAACTATCAGTGGTAAAAGTAGATGCCATGGAACCCGATTGATCTGAAACACAGAAAAATAAAATGCAGGTTCGACATTGGGCATGTGTAGAAAGGCAGAAGCAACCCAGATTGTAAGGAAAGTGCGTGATGTGGTTTGTGCATGAAACACAGAATGTTCTGACTGGATATGGCCCATTTTGTATGTGTTTCATATCAGCACAGTCACAATCGTGTTGTATATACAGCAATAATCAAAGTCGCCCGAGAGTCAAATAGACAAGATGTTCACTTTATCGTAGGCGTTTTCAGAAAGCACTTCTCTTAATTTACGAATAGATTAAAATTAAAAAATGCTGCAATAAAGCAGTTCTCAGCTCTATGCAACTGATAAAGCCAAAAAGAAAATTCCGTATATTCATTTCTTTTACCCACCCATGGTAGGTTGAACATGGTAGAAAACATTATAACAGTTGTGCAGGGATTGTTCATAATATTAATTTAAAATCAATATTTTTGTAATGGGAAAATTTACCTTCTATGTTACTAGTATTTGTGACAAAGAATTTATAGTAGTACGTAGAATTCAAAATTGAAGACCAGTAATCAAACAAGTGAAAGTATTTTGTTATGTTTAAACTAAAAACATTTACTTTTAGTATTAATATTCTGATAAGTAGTAATATTCATAAGTATTTTTTTCATTTGAGTTATTTTTGAAGGGCACAAAATCTACTAAGGGGAGAGGGAATGGGGGCGAGCATGAGGGGGGCGAGGGTAGGAGATGAATCAGTAGATCAAATCTATTTAAAAATCTTAACTCAAATGCTCATATAAAAAACCACACTTAACTCAAAGCATAAAGCTAATGATCAAGGAACAACATAAGCACACACATTTGCACAAGATAACATTAGATATTTGTGGAAATGCTAGATGTGAATAACCATGGTGAGAAAAGTTGCTTGGATCTATTGCCCAAATCCAACCTCACAATGCAGAAATATACAAGTGAATTTTACACAATGAAGTAGGAACCAACCTATCAAAGACAACAATGCCATATTATGTTTGTAGGCACCAAATACTAGAGACACCAATCTCCAAATGAAATAGTACAACAAGTAGAACACCAGTCCTACCAGAATACAATGATAAATCATGAGGATCTTTGGAGTAACTCAACACATTCCAAAGTTATAGCTAACACTCGTCATCACTGCATATGATCTTCTAATACAAACACACACTCTGGATTGCAATTCTTCACCACCTTCTCTTCAATTTGCACTAGTGACCAAGTCTACTTCACATAAATGTAAGTATAATTCATGTAGTCATCATCAGATACTTACTGATGCATCTAAACATTTGAAATATTTATATGACATTACATTGACACTCTTCCATGTCGGCCAGGGATTTGCGAAGAGCTAGGACAAAATAAGGTGGACCTAAATTCAAATTACATGAAACGTGTAGTAAGTTAGTCCAAAATTAAATTTCTTGCCACCAACAAAACATGATGACGTGTGCCACCATAGGAACCTTAACTAGGTCCTATCTTAATGCCACACACAAGATTTGAATTTTGTACACTACTAGTGATTACTACACACACCTTAAACTGTAACTAGTTGATAGTCAAACACAAAAAACCTTTTTTCACTTCAACCTTTTTGCATGTTGAACATATCCTTTGAAAATTTGGGAAATTGATAATAATAGTGTAGACATACTCTCCTTCCAAACCTCAAAGAAAAAGTGCATTTATGAAAGAATTGGTGACCATAATTGTATTGCTAGAGAAATCCCTCTACCCAAAAGATATCCTTGAACAAAAATATACTGATACAGACTTCCAGACCACCATAGACATAGAGAATAGTTGCAAGAAAGATATTGCAAGCATACAACAACTGATAATATATTTCTTGATTTTGCATCATGACAGTAGAATTATGAACACTAAACAAACTAAACCCCTGACATTCAACACTTTAAGACAAGGGGAATATAATCATAATTGAAAGTACTCCTACAATCTCATTTATAATCCTTGAAAAACTTCTTACCGCAAACTCTGACATTAATGACAAACTTTGACATCAATGACAACCTATGTTCAAGAATACCCCCCTTTGTCATTGATGGAAAATAGCAAAATGATGCATCATCAAAATAACTTTTACAATGATTTCTTCACTATAACCTTTTTCTTTACTCTCTCCCCCTATGGAAGATCTATAACATTCTGAGATCATTATTCTTTTTAAGCAATTCAACATTTTGAATTCACTCTCCCCCCTTTTGAAATCAATGGAAAAGGGTCAACAATCTCACTACACCAATCAATCCCCTATGATATTAACCTCTTACAAGCATATCTTTCAATCCACAAGACAATAACTTCAAATGAAAAGTATTTATATGAATCTCCCTTATTACAGTTACATTTTTTTTCTCCTTTATTCTTTTTCAGATTTCTACACAATATGGACACTTGTTTTCTTGATGAAATCCTTCTAAATTTATCCTTCATTTCCTTTGAAAATATATCAGAAGACAACCTAGTCTTCTTTTGGGAGGGAGACCAAGCTACTGCTCAACCTGTACTTCCTCTTGATTTAAGAGAAGGGAGCAAAAATCCCAACTTCTACTAGAGAAATTCAAATATCTCCTTAGGAGGTGGCTTTGTGAATATATGTGCAACTTGCTCCTTTGTATCAACATGTACTCCAATCGTACTTCCTTCTCTACAAAAATTTCCCTCAAGAAGTGATACTTGATTGCAATGTGTTTTATTCTTGAATGCATCACTAGATTCTTTGAAATATTTATGGCACTGGTGTTATCACAAAGAATAGTGATAGGTTCATCAAAATCAATCTTCATTTCCTTCATTTCTTTCTTCATCCAAAGCACTTTAGTATAGTATGATGCCACAACAATATATTCTTCTTTTTTTGTAGATAAAGAAACTAATTCATGTTTCTTGCTTAACCAAGAAACCAAATTGTCACAAAGAAATAATTCTCCACCACTTGTGCTCTTCTAGTCATCAACACATCTTACCCAATTTGCATCTTTATATGTAGTCAAAGTGAAGTTTTCACTTGTGGCACCATAGTCTAAAATCTTCAATAGCCATCCAATACCTAGGAATACTCTTTTTATGGATTTAACATGATTTTCTTTAGTTGCTTTCTAAAATTTGGCAACCATTCCAACTACCTACATAATATTTGATCTGGATGATGGGGTGAAGCCACAATAGTGGTTTACAATTCAAATGAAGAACGAAAACTCACAAAAAACAACCCCAAAGTAAAAAAATGTGATTTTGAGGGTTCCTACGAGCCTACTAGTCTGACTGAACCCATTAGGTGTTTGTTCAAACCAGTGTTCAACTAAACCCCTTTTAGTTTTGACTGCCAAAAAAAAAAATGCATAGCAAAGGGCTTCGAGCAAACCCGCTTGAATGGGTTCACTCAAACCAGGGTTCGATCGAACCCATAGAGGTTCACTTGAACCCTTATGGGTTCGTATGAATCCCCCTTATCCCTCATCCCCCCTGATACACAAAAAAAACCTAAATTTTTGCACTTCAGAGCTCAGGTTGAGGATGAAAATGGAGGAATCTTCACAAACCCAACTGGTATTAGGTAGTCCTCAGAACGAGCCATCCAATGAATATAATTTTAATATGTTTTTGTTTTATTATGTATTTGTTTTTTAAGTTTTATTAAACATTGGTTTTTCATCAAAAATGGAGGTCTCTATTCTGTACATGTGGAAAAATAGCAGATTATAATTTTTTTTTGAAAAATATGAGTGCACTAGATATTGAAGTCCTTGATCCAGCAAAAAAAATTGAATTTTGATAGATACAAAAAAAATTACACGTTATACGGTCACGCTATGTCTTATTGTAATTGGTTTGAATTTGAAACTTGATTAAGGAAAACAAAATTAATACAAAACTATCCAACCAAGTGGAAGCACTAGATATCAGAGTTACAAATCTAAATTCAAAAGAATTAGAATTTTATCCTTCATGGAAAAAAAGTTATGCATTATACGGTATGCGCCACTTTTTAAAAATGTTGTTTTCTAGAAAAGCTAGTTTTGGTGGGAGATGGAAAGAAGTATAATCTAATTCCAAAAAATTTGGAATTTTTTTTAGAATCTACAGAAAAAATGTGACAAGACTCTAGTTTGCATCATCTTCAAATTCCTCATGGTTTAGCTGCTATAGGTGCCCGAATGTGAAGATTTAGTTAAAAAAATAATTTCAGTGTCTAGTTTGGCCAAAAATTGTAAACCACTATTGTGGGATCACCCAATGTCACATATAAAAAACTATCAATCATTGATCTATACAAAGTTTGATCTATCGGATTAGATTCACCATCTTTACTTAATTTTCATCATGCAACCATAGGTGTTCCAACCAATTTTCAATCTTTCATCCTGAATTTTTTCAACATCTCTTTTATGTACTTATGCTATGAAATGAATATTCCTTTATTTTATTATATAATCTACAACCCAAGAATGAAAGATAATTCTCGTAGTATTGACATTTCAAATTCATTCAACATTTCCTTTTGAAATTCCTTACACATGGCTTCACTACCTCCAAAATGATGTCATCTACATAGACTATAATTATCAATAGTTGTTATCCTTCTATTTTATGTATAGATTACTATATGAAATTCCTCCCCATTGGCTCTTTTATATTCTAATTGGATCTTCAAGACAACCTATGGATTTTCCAATTCCAATTATCAACAACCTAAAAGGGGTTGGGCAATGAATGAGAGAAAGCAATCAAGCTTTCCTCCTACACTTCAAGCTCTGCAAAACCTGAGAGGGTGATCCCACAATACACTTACAACATTTCTTCATATGACTTAGACGTACATTACATTTTAAGTAGAAACATTCTCATATATATGACTCGACAAGTGAAAATTTGTAAGGAATTGGAAAATCCTTTACACCTTTACAACTTGGAGTAGAGAATGGGAAACTCGAACAAAAACTACATCCATCATCATTTTATGTGTGATTTTAGTTAAGTTAAGTATTCTTTGATGTGATCTAGTTGGCTCGATACATTTGAAACTCACTTAACATATAGAACAGTCCATTATCCTAGGGTGACAGGGTCAAATTCACAACATAATGTAATGCAATGACTAAGGTATTTGACATTTGCAGACTATTATGGATTTGCATTACAAATTCATAACTCAAACCTTACGTATAGAAAATGCTTATAGATCCTATGAATTAACACATGAAACAATGACTACATTCAAGCATTTAAATCAACTACTTGAATTGAATCATAAATGAAAACACACATCCAACCACATTAATTGGAGATCAATAAAATAATCCTTGATCATTTCATTGCTAATTCATGAACCAATCCATAGGAGACAATTTGTATATAATTTTTCATTATCAATACTCAAATGCTACAATTGTTACAAAACCTTTAAGCTGGCTATAAATGTAAACCCATAACCTAAGACTTTACTATTAGTTCTATATACATTGTATGCTTATTACATTCCATCAAGATATATGCTAAACTACCTGAGATCAACAAAAAATTTCAAAGACCCCTACACAATAGCCTTGAATTCCCTTTTATAAGATTAAGGGAGCAAAAAACTTCAGGCTATATTCCAATTGCATTACATTTCAATTTTATTTCAACAAGAGTTCATTTCATTTCAACCCCCAAGTGGTTACATTTACACTTTAAAGAAATGGGGGGAGATACAAATAGACAAAACTTGTAAGAGCATATTGAATTTTCATCCTCATTCACATCATCACCTTACTCTACAAAAGTGCAAAATATGAAAACAAAAAAACAACATAAAGAAGAATGAGAAAATTGGTTGGATTTCCACGTGCATTTTCAAATTGTATAAGATATAGGGGTATGTGCAGGATCATGGTGGGCCAAAAAGTTGCAATATGATGGGTATGTGGCTGATGACTTTCTTTTTACCCAAAATTGATAAAATGAAAAGGGTCTTTAAAGGGGATTCTTAGGTTTCCACCAATATAAATTATGCTTTAATTTTAATTTAATAAGTAATTATTATTCATTTTCTATTCAAATTACAACTAAAGTTTTGATTGATAGGTTGATTGAAAAAAATCTATAGATTTCAAATGGTGTCACAATTTTTGAATCCAAAACATGCGTCACATTCTATGCTTCACATACTATAGGATTAAAAAAATAAAAATTGAATTTCATGAAGTTTTGACCAAGTTAAGGTGGTCAAACATATGTGTTTTTTATATTTGTTAAAATTTGTCATAAAAAAATCATAATTAATTATTTACTTGGAAAAAAATTATAAAAAAATATGCATCACATTGGGACATGAGTCATCTACTTATATCTAAAATCTTATAAAAAAATATTATCATTTTATTGCAGTTAGCGTGGTCAGACAGACACCTACTTCTTATTTTTTGCTTGAAATTTAAGTACTACTGAATTGAAATTTCAAATTTTCACCAAAGAGACTTTTTTTTTTTAAAAAAAAACCTAGTAATTTAGAAACTATATTCAATTTGTCACAGATTCTATTCTTAAATATTTTTGAAATAATATAGATAACTTATTCAAAATTTTATCTCAAGTTTCCTAACTCTAATTTTTTTGAATTTTTTTGCCACTTAAGGGCCTGTTTTTTCCATGATGATCCTGCACATACCCATAAATTTTTCAATATAGTTATTTCAAAGGCCAGACCTGTATTATACAAGACCAAGTTCTATATCTATCTCACCACCTTTATGGCCTATTCAACATATTTTCCCAGCCAATTCTTATACTCATCCTCTGTAGGCCAGTTTATATCCAACAACTTTTGTACCTTTGTGTGGTATGCATGATATCTTGCATCAAAAATTACTCGGGCCTCTTTTACAAATGTTTCAATGTCAACTTGAATTGTGATGAATATATCAATTATACCATTTAGCATAGTTAAGTCCAACTTGTTATCAATATATGTTATCTGTGGATCTATAGCAGTTTGACACCTAAAGAAATCCCTCCATGGTTCATACTCTTTGAGTGAACATCCATCTTCATTAAGGATCCTGGGCATACCACGTTCTTCCATTTCCTTGAAGGCCTTGATTTTACCTTTTAGTTGCCTTCCAATTCTTTCATGGGAGCCTGTGACCTCACCAATCATTTCAATTCCTCTTATAATATCTTGAAGATTTGTTGGAGCTTCAGGGTCATCCTTCATATTTACTTGTATCTCCTTTAAACTATTCAATCTACTAATCCATTTATTCCAAGTATTCTGAAAAAAATCTTGAACTTATTGGAATCTTTCAAATGCTTCATGTACTCCTTTATAGGTTGGCCATGTGGCTTCTGGTTTAAGGGATGCCCTTGTCAATCAGTGGCCTAGAATTTTCTTAGTGATATCCTTTATAAACTTGTTCATATTCTCTTGGAACATGTTCTTCTCAAACCTAGGTTATTGGAGTTCAACCTTCAAGATAGTGATTCTTAATTTGAAGGTTTCTTTATCTTGCTTTGAGGTGGTAGATGAGCAAGTAGGAAAGGTTTGCTGACCTACCCTAATCATAGTAGCCTTCAACATATTATATTCCTCAACTAGTTTGTTATGCTTTTTCAACAATTTCATGTACTTGGCCTTAGAGATCTTTGCAGTGTCAACACTCAACATGGTTGTATTTATTGTCAACCTTGTAGCTTGTGGAGCTATCATCTCTGAAGCCCTTCCAATAATCAAATCTCATGTCATGTCATTCATTGTTCTGCTAAGTCTACAACTCCCTGAATCTGGTGTTAATGACCAAATGGCTAATGCATGTAAACTAGGGCTAAACCCTGAACAAAAAAAATTCTCATCAAAAGTTTCTTTAGATACCATAGCACTTGAGTCACTTCTGATTGCATCCAGAGTAATGATTGAGGATAGGTTCCATCCTTGTATTACTAATACCCCACTCTCTTTGTCCATTCTCCTAGAGCTTCCATAGAATTCATTTTCTCAATTTCTTGAAGAATCTCCTGCTCAACCCTTTTCTAACTTCTTCTTGCTATGAAGGATCCACTCCTTCCAGGGCTTTTTGTATCCTCTTATTTATTTCTTCAACTTTTAGCTTAGCGATATACTCTCCAAATTCTTTGGATCTGTCACAAAGGAATCATCTTCTAGGAACTTGGTACAGGCTAAAACCCTTGCATCATTATCTTGGCTTTCATCATATTCCCAAGGTACTAACCTATCATCTCAAACAAATGGTTCCATTACATCTCCAATATCAAGATGAGAAAAATTAGACTCTGCTCCTTGCTCAAGAGGCATTGATTGAACAAATGGTTGTTATACATTTCCCTCAACACCCTATGTTTCATCAACATTTGTAGGAAGCAACTCTATATCAGGAGTATCTTCAATATCTATTGGCTGCTATTCTTCTAGTTCTATGGGATCCTTTAGTTGACTACCATTTTTCACTAAATGTTCTTGTAGAGCCTTTCAAGCCATCTACTCTGCTTGTTCCACCTTTTTCCAGAAAAGTACCATCACTAAAATCACTAAGGACCAATTCCATCCATTTGAACTTATCAATGAGATGCTTGTAAGGGATTTCATAATAAGAAATCTGAGTAGAAGCCCTATACTCAACCTCAATAATTTTCATCCAAATCTTTTCTCTATCCATAACAACAAGTGTTGAAAAATTCCTTATCACATCTTCCCTGAAGAAAAATGCATGAGGTCCATATCCAAAGGTTCCCCTCTTAATATTTTCTCTATTGATATGCCCCTCTAGATCAAACTTTCTAGTAGAGGCCACCTTCATTCTTAGATTACTGATCAGTATACCAAATACCTCATATGCCTCCTTTCCCAAGACACCAAAATAATCAAAGGATAAATTTTAAGTAATGATGGAAGTCTTTATGAACAACCTAAAGTTCTTTGCATCAGAATGATGAATTTGCCACATTATCTTAGTGAAATCTAGCTTGTCAAAAAAAAACCTAGGTAGTATATGTGGAGCCACTAGAGTCCCATAACATCTAATAATTCTTCAATCAACATACAGGTACAAATCTCCCCAATTGCAAGCATAATTTGGGTCATCACCATATTCTTTTGGCCTCAACAGTGCCTGAATTGTTCTAGAAATCCTTTCAGTTGGTGCAATGCCCATTTGTACCAAAATAGTGTGTTTTATAGCATTAGAAAACATAGCATAATTTGAATTTGGGCAATGTAAGTCCCAAATGTGTGTCCACTTTTGAACAGGCAATGTATTATTTCTTTCATCCACTTGTCTTAAACTTATGGCCTTGCCAAATACTTCACTTCCCTAATACAATATCATATGCATCAGTAGTGAATAATGTTTGAATTTCAATCATGTTCTCCTCTCCTTCAACCTTACCAAATCATAATGTAACTAGTTAGAAACTCTGCTAGCATAGTCAAACCATGTGTGCTTATTTTTATTTTGAATGTCTATGATCATAAACAATAGAGTTGAGGTCATCCTTCCATTGCACCTTACCTTGAGCACCTAACACAACATGTAGTATGTGTTTCTAAAATAATCCCCAAATTCTTCAGAATCTAGGGGTTCAAATTCTTTGAGTGCAAACACAAGACCCCTATCTCATCTATGGTTGGGCAATTCACTTCTTTCAATTCCAACCCTATGATCAACATATTCTTTCTGCAACTTCTCCATGTTGATATTTTCACTAGCATTAGTTTTCATTCTGAAAACTTCCACAACTTTGCTTACCTTTATCTCCAGAATACTCCTACCATTAGTGTCTATGATTATCCTATTTGCATCATCATAACTATATGTAAGGTACAGCATTAGGTCTACCTCCAAAAAGACATTAGGGACAACCAACTTCCCTAAATCATAACCCTAGACATTTTTACCAGGATTCCAAGCATCTCTTCTTGTGAAAGCATATAGAAATAACTCCCATCCAAACTCTAGCACAATAGTATCAACAATTTCAGTTGCAAGGTATTTGAAATTAGTGGTAAGTATTCCTTCCCCTGTAGCCTTCCTACCACTTTCTTTGACATTTGGCGGTTGGAATTTATCGATGAAATGGGTGTACTCCTTTGGTTGGCCCTTTTTCTTCTCAGTTACTTTAGATGTTTAGGGCAGGTCATGAGATACCTTCTTCTTTTTATTCTTAGATATAGGGTTTGAAGATGATGACTCACCAAGTTGACTCATCTTGGCTTCTTCAGGTTTATTGGGTTTGCAATTAAACTAGGTTTGGGATTGCTACTCTAGTATTGGCAGCTCAAATTTAATCTTAGATATAGTTCTAGTCAATTAGGAAACTATAGTTAATTAAAAGAAGCTAGAAACCCTAATTAATCCTTGAAAACAATTCAGGCATTTTAGTTCACTGTACCAGTAACGAAGAAACTAGTGGGATTTGATAGTGACTTACCTAGGAAAACTCCTCTGCAACTTTCTTTGGTTTTGGCTCTAGTTGGTTCAAACTCTTCCTTAGCTCCTCAATTCTTCGAATGACAAAAACATACAAATGAAAACCCCTTTTTATGAATTCAACCGAGTACACCCACCATTAATGGTGAAAGAAGACCCGCGTGAGTGAAAAATTACTCCCAATGAACTGGTAATTCCTGTTTGAATTGAGGTCACGGATTCACCCATGCAAAAATTCTATCTAATGGATCACAAATTTCATATTCTCCATAGGTCCCTATTAGTGATTTGATATGTACCTTGATGAGCTAAGGAACTGTCACACATATCTCTCCACATTCCATGAGTAGGGCTCAAACATTCTTTCCCTTTTACATTGGGACCTCATCAAATGATGGCCTGGAAGCCAACAATGAGATATCAGTCCTTGATCTTCGAGTGTGGGAGGATCTTAGCCTAAGAATTTAATTCCATCGCTCATCATGCATTCATACTTTAGTGAGTAATCTCAACCGTTCATACTTTAGTGAGTAATCTCATCCTATGATAGACTAAAGCTACATGATGGGAAGGAACTCCATCCATTGGTGCTCATGGGTCTTGATCATTAAAATGGCATGATGCAACAGGAAATAGTGCAAGGGCCAGTGATGGGTTAAAAAACTTAACTGCATTGCTCATCATTGGTCACTTTCCCTTAGTAGCAATAGAACATGCAATGGGCGATGAACCAAATGCTAAAGGCACAAACATTGTATCACTCATCATGGGTTTGAGAAAGCATTCAACAAGCAACGTGCGA
The DNA here is from genome assembly GCA_007258455.2 of Sequoia sempervirens. Classification (NCBI taxonomy): domain Eukaryota; kingdom Viridiplantae; phylum Streptophyta; class Pinopsida; order Cupressales; family Cupressaceae; genus Sequoia; species Sequoia sempervirens. The sequence continues at coordinate 221,794,902 of VDFB02000015.1, read as the reverse complement.
TGAGTGATAGATAGTGAGCGAAAAACTTAAGAAACTCTAATAAAAACATGTGAGAAAAGGGTATGTGTAGGATCATGATGGGCCAAAAAGTGGCAATATGATGGGTATGTGGTTGATAGCTTTTTTATACCCAAAATTGATAAAATGAAAAGGGTTTTTAAAGGAGATTCTCAGCTTTCCACCAATATGAATTATGCTTTACTTTGAATTTAATAATTAATAATTATTTATTTTCTATTTGAATTATGACTAAAGTCCTAATTGATAGGCTAATTGAAAAAATCTATATTTTTCAAATGGTATCACATTTTTTGAATCCAAAACATGCATCACATTCTATTCTTCACATACTATAGGATTAAAAAAAAAAAAGAATTTCATGAATTTTTGAACAAGTTAAGATGGTCAAACATACTAGTTTTTTATATTTTTTAAAAGTTGTAATAAAAAAAATCATAATTAATTATTTACTTGGAAAAAATACAAAAAAATATGCATCACATCGGGACATGAGTCCTCTACTTATATCTAAAATATTATAAAAAAATATTATCATTTTATTGTGGTTAGGGTGGTCAGACAAACACCTACTTATTTTTTCCCTAAAATTTAAGTACTACTGCATTGAAATTTCAAATTTCCACCAAATAGATTTTTTTAAACAAACCTAGTAGTTTAGAAACTACATTCAATTTTCTAAAACTTCTATTCTTACATATTTTTGAAATAATATAGATAACATTCAAAGTTTTACATCAAATTTCCTAACTCTGATTTTTTTGAATTTTTTGCTACTTAAGGGCCTATTTTTTCCATGATGATCCAACACATACCCCAAAAGTTGTTCATAAAAGAGGGACCTACTAAGCTTGACGATGAGCAAGGTGTTGGGGTCGATTGAATAATGATGATAAAAACCATAGGAAAACACTTATGTGACTAGTAAACTGGTTTAGCCGATCAATACGAGAACATAAGATGAAGGATAACCAAGGGTGATAAAGTGTATAAAACTCTTAAACCCTAGACCCTAGTGGAAAAATGATACAAGTAACCAGAAATGTGACCATGAAACCATTGGAACCATGAAAATTTTTATGGTTCCACCAGTGGCTCCGACTAGAGATGTATGCCCCCTACGGGAATAGTAAGATCTCAGATCTTCGGTTGAGCAAACCAAGCATACAATGATAAAAAAACAAAGAAATTATCCAGAAAAGACAAGCATATGCAATAGAGAGGGAAACACACAAAACCTATGTACAACATTTATAGAAATATATAATGCACATGGAAACAACCCATTTCATGAGAAATAGGGCTTCAAGAACTGTCCATGTACTGGAAGTTCCAAAAGTTCACCTGTTAGTGACTAAAAGAAATAAGAATCTTCTCCATGTGTATCAACAATTAAGTAAGGTCCTAACCATAGAGGATCAAACTTCCCATGTTTTCCTTTAACTTATGATCATGCATTCCACATTAGGACCATACATCCTACTTTGAATTTCCTTTCAATAACCCTTTTTCCATACAGGTGCTTCACTTGTAACTATAGTTTCTCACTTCTTTTATGAGCTTCTTTTCTAGTTTCATCAAGCTTAATCAACTCATTCATCTCATCACAAATATCACTATCATATTCTTGGAAAATTTGGTACATTTTGATCAATTTGTTATGTGGTATTCTCGTTTCAACCACATATACCAGATTGAAAGGGGATTACCCAATGACTTTATTAACAGTTGTCCTATCAGCCCATAGGGAAACCTATAGCTTTGAATCCCAAGCCTTCTTGTTCTTCTCAATCATCAGCTTGATTATCTTCATAAGAATTTTATTATTAAACTAGTCTTGTCCATTCCTAGGTTGAGGATGATATGAGGATGAATATGATATGTTTATGTCATATCGGTTACAAAAATCAATGAATTTCTTAGACCTAAAACACATAGCGTTGTCAGAAACAATTCTCTCAGGAACACCAAACCTACCCAGAATATTATTCATCAAAAAATTAGTGACAACTTTATTGGTTGCTTTCCTTGTAGGAATGGCCTCAACCCACTTTGTGAAATAATCGGTTGCTACCAGAATCCAGGCATGTCCTCCATTAGACTTCACAGACATTTCTCCAATAAAATCAATGCCTAAGTGGTAAGTTTCTTGTGAACTTTAATTTACTAGTGAACCTCTGGCAAGCATCACATTTCTTTACAAATCTATGGGCATCCTTGAACATAGTGGGCCAGCAAAAGCCTGCTCTTAGTATCTTATGAGTGGTAGTTTTGGACATGTAATGGCCTCCACAAGCTCATTTATGCATCTCAATTAGAAGATCTTCTGCTTGGTCCCCGTCCACACACCTAATGTTGAGATGATGGATTGCACAACCCCTAAAGCTCTAGAATGTTCAATGAAGGACTTTAGCCATGAAAGATAATCAACCACAAAGAGAAGTGTTGCAACAATGGAATGCTGATTAACGATTCTATTGATAATATTATTGATATGATATGTTACAAACGAACAAAATGCTTGATTATATAGGCAAGAGGTAAAACCTAATATGCATGAGATGTTGCCAAGTGTCTAGATCAAACAACATGTGACAACATGTGAACCCTATCTAGATGATCATTAAATGATGAGATAAGTTCTAGAAGGAATCTTATCCCACAAAATAGGAAAGGGAATATTATCCCATTTATTAAATGATTGCAACCTAGGACTAAATGATTAAATGTAAGACCTAAGTTAACTTATGTTAGTGTAATAATTAATTAATTAATTACACCAACACCCCCCCATAAGTGCAACTTAGGGAGGAAAATACAATGATTATGCAAGATGATGATGATGGGTCCTGGCTACAAGGCCATGTTAGGTACCCATGTACATGAAGATGCAGAAGAATCTCTCACAACCGGAGAAAAGGGGAAAACCTAGTAGGAACAAAACCCCTCTCCAAAAAGGAGATGAAAATGCAAAAGGATGTGAGATAGGATGGGAAGGATGGAGGACTCCCAAATACCCCCCAAGTACACCATCCATCACATGGATACAATAGAGAGACTATATAGCCCTCCCAAAAGATAAGATTACCTACAAGAAAGGTAAGTGTTTGAAGACAAAACAAGATCCAATGCCAACAGACAACTTGTCTCCCTTTCAGAAGAAACAAAACCAAATGCAAGTGCAAATATTCTTCCCATTCTAGATAGGAATTGAAGGAAGGAAGAATGATCATGGATGACGATGTCTCTGAACTCCGCTCAAATGTCTCTGTGCCAGAAGATGAAGATGCCACAATCAATGAAGAGAGTGACAAACCAGGTCGATGCAGAAACTGATGCTGAACAATATCCAAAGATGAAGATAGGATGAATATGATGGATGTGATGGAGACTTGATAGCCCCCCCTAAATGAAGTGTCCTCAAAACCACTCAAAGAAGTTTGAAGCAAATCCAATGGTGGATGCTGAAGAAACCTCAAATCCTAAATAGAATAAAAAGGAAGAAGTCTCAGATATGAAATATCTGAAGAGAAACCAAGTGCCTCCAAGATAGTCTCTGGATTCCCAATCAAGATCGAGACAAAGGAATGAGGAAACTCAAAAGAACTCTCCAAAGCCAAATATAAATAGAGGAGTGATATCCCCTCAAGAATTTTCTCCAAACCTGTAGAAGTAGCCAAGTCAATGATACCTAAAACAAAGCCATCCTGTGAAGCCAAGTCTGAAAAATAGAGTGTGTCCTGATGGATAGAGATGATGGTGGAAGCCTCAATCAATGATTTTGGACAAGGAATCATTGAATGTGAAGGGATACCAACTATCTCTGATGAAGAAGAAGCACGGAAAGGGACCTTGTCAACCTCTTTGGAAAGGTCAAGGTAATCAACTTCCTGCATAACAATAGCATCATGGGGTACTGGATCTAAAGAATGACATTTTGAAGCATGATCATCGGGGAATGGTGGATTATTTGAATCTCTGTATAGTTCCCAAATCTTAGTCCAAATAATGTGAGGACAATCACAATGATCAATAGATCTCAAAACATCACAATCAACTTGCATCACAATGATTTCTAAAATAGTGTACTTGCTACAACTCCAAGCAAATTTCTGAACACCTTCACTTGGGCGAGGAACTATACCATACAGATGAGGCAATAGATCAAGTGATTGAAGATGGTGGAAGATCCCATCTCGCCATTGTGAATAGTTACCCTTGTGTAACATAACCAAAGGAGAATAATATGCAAGCCCCATAACGAAATTTCTCCACAAAAATCAAAGACATTGACCTTCAATAGAAAATAAAGACTTCCAAATAGATATGCAACTGAGAATATGCCTCTAAGATCAAGAAATTTTTCTTCAATCTTCAGGATGTCTCAAGAATTAAAAAAACAAAAAAAAGATACCTGGAGCTGAAACCAAAGAAGGTGACTGGACTGATGAAAAAAAACACTGAAATATCTCCGGAATGCTACTGGAATGACTAAAATCTGAGAATCTGATGCGAAGATGTGTGTAGTTGAGTCTAGAATGGAGGGATGAATTTAGTTGAATTGAATGTTTGATGATAGAAGAATCTTGAAAAATAGAGTGCACCACTGAAAAGTAGACTTCAATAGCTTTCCAATAGTATATCATTTGCGAATTTTTGATATTGTATGTGGAAGATACAACCTCCGTAAGATTTCTGCCTGATTGGATGTGGACTGTCTAACTAGGTGCAAGAATGTAGCACCCTAGGGCAAAAAATTTTGGCCCCCGATCACTCATATGACTGTGGGGCAAGCTGGCAGTTTAAAAAAACCCACCGCTGGATCAGCAGTGGCGGGGCGACAGATGGGTGGCGGGATTGGTGGTGCAGCTGGCGAAGGAGCCACCACTTGAGATAGAGGGGCCCTCAGTCACAGATAGGACTAGGGTGAGCGCTACAACCTTCGTTGGGCTACAGGATGGTTGCCAGAATGGAGAGTGGAGAGCGCTGGTGATTGGAAGCCGGTGGTTGGTAATCTTGACAGACTGGAGCTAGGAAATGAACGGTCGACGGTGTGATCAGTGGCTAATGGAAGTCAACGACCGGTAAGTCTGCGGAGTTTGTGGATATGATAGCGGCCGATGGGACAGGGCCGACCAACCTGTGGGGTATGCTGACAATGAATGGGATTTTTTGAATATTGCAAATAATTTGCAATTCAAAAAATAAAAAAAATGCCAATAGAAAATATTAAATCCTGCAAAAATTAAATATGAACGCCGACAGAAACCTAAACTATTGCCATCGATTTTATTTTTCTACTGACCTTATAATATATTTGCAGGTCGAACTCTGCAAAAATTAAATATTTCCAATACTATAGAAAAAAATGCCGGAAAAATAGCCAAATATTTTTTTGATTTTTCTAAAATAATTTTTCCTTGATGGAGTACTGAAAAGGAAGATTTTTTTCTACAGAACTGTATGGATAGTACAAAAAATTGCAAACCCTAGATAATACCTCACAGGCTTCCAGTTGAATCTACTCCGATTTTGGCAAATGAATAGGCGATCTATGGGTTTTGAGGCCTTCTGGTCGCAATGGAGAGGTCGAAGAGGTCTTGATCTGCACCAGAAATCAGCTTGGCTCCCGGGTAGAGCCAACTAGCCTGCAACATAAAACTCCAAGCCTAGAAGAATCTTGCACTCCAACTTCTAGGATCTAGGGTTGATGTTTCAATGGACTAGCTCTGATACCATGTTGAGATGATGGATTACACAACCCCTGAAGCTTTGGAATCTTCAATGAAGGACTTTAGCCATGAAAGATAATCAATGATAAAGAGAAGG
>VDFB02000015.1:221705349-221788955 GCA_007258455.2 Sequoia sempervirens | reverse complement strand
GGGTAGAGGGGAGAGGGGGAGAGGTAGGAGGGAGAGACTTTAGAGAGAGAGGGGGGGATTAACAGAGAGATAAAGGGTAGGGGTTGTACAAGTGTTTAGGGTTTAAGGGTTAAGGGTAGAGGGGGTAGAGGGAGAAACTTGAGAGAGAAGGGGGGAGTGGGAGAGAGATAAAGGGTAGGGGCTTAAGGGTTAAGGGTAGAGGAGAGAGGAAAGGGGTAGGAGGAGAGACTTGAGAGAGAGGGGGGGAGGGGAGAGAGATAAAGGGTAGGGGTGTGTTAAGGGTTAAGGTAGAGGGAGAGGGGGGAGGCGAATGGTGGAGACTTGAGAGAGAGGGGAGGAGAGAGATAAAGGGAGAAAAAGGTAGGGTTAAGGGTAGAGGGGAGAGGGGGAGAGGGGCAGGAGGAGACTTGAGAGAGAGAGAGAGGGGAGGAGAGATAAGGCAGGGGTTTAAGGGTTAAGGGGTAGAGGAGAGAGGGAGACGGGCAGGAGGCAGAATTAAGAGAGAGGGGAGGAGAGAGACAAGTGCAGGGGCTTAAGGTAATAGGGCAGAGGGAGAGAGGAGATAGGGGTAGGAGGGAGAGACTGAGAGAGAGGGGTGAGGGAGAGACTTGAGAGAGAGAGGGGGAGGGAGAGAGATAAAGGGAGGGTTTACAATATGTAGAGGGGAGAGGAGGAGGAGAGACTGAGAGAGAGGGGAGAGAGATAAAGGGTAGGGTTTAAGGGTTAAGGGTAGAGGGGAGAGAGGGAGAGGCAGTAGGATGGAGAGACGTGAGAGAGAGGGGGGGAAGTGGGAGAGAGATAAAGGGTAGGGTTTAAGGGGTAAGGTTAGAGGGGAGAGAGGTAGAGGGTGTAGGAGGGAGAGACTTGAGACAGACGGGGGAGTGGGAGAGACATTAAGGGTAGGGTTTAAGTGTTAAGGGTAGAGGGAAGGAGGAAGAGGGGGTAGGAGGGAGAGACTAGAGAGAGAGAGAGGGGGGGAGTGGGAGGGAGATAAAGGGTAGGGGGTGTACAAGGGCTAAGGGTAGAGGGGAGAGGGGGGAGGGCGTAGGAGGGAGAGACTTGGAAGAGAGAGGGGAGGGAGAGAGATAAAGGGTAGGGTTTAAGGGTTAAGGGTAGAGGGGAGAGAGGGAGAGGGGGTAGGAGGGAGAGACTTGAGAGAGAGAGGGGGGGGAGTGGGAGAGAGATAAAGGGTAGGGGATGTACAAGGGTTAAGGGTAGAGTGGAGAGTGGGGGAGGGGGTAGGAGGGAGAGATTTGAGAGAGATAGGGAGAGAGAGTTTATGTTGCATATTTTTATGTTTTATTAATGTGTACAATAATTTTACAATTATATAATACTTAATTTTCAAATTTACATAGTTGAATCCCATGGAACAATTTGATGGAACAAATTATATAAGTTGTATATAAGTGTATATAATTCTTGAACTTAAGAATTCCATGAAACAAATATAAGTTGTATATAATTGTAATTAGGAAAAATGATTTTAAAAATTACTATGTTTCAAATAAGGATTGTGCTATTATAATATGGGTTTACATGCAACCAAAAAGTGAGAGATGATGCTATCAAACATTCTTGAACTTAAGAATTTTCCATCAAACAAATATGTACATCTAATTGTAATTTACACAAAATGATTTACAACTATGTACAAGTTACTATAAGTTCTCATTTGAACATGTATAGGGCTACAAGTGAACTTGAAAACCATGGATATAATCTATGTCAAAGATTTTGGTTCAGCACGCTCTTCAATAACATGTAGAATTTTTTGGTGATCATCACTATCTAGTCTCCATTTTCTTTGGCCACGTGCATGTGGAACTGCATGGAGATGTAGACTGGCAGTAATTATTAAGTGACTATATTGATATACCTTGTTATCAGATTGATAGTCAACAAAATGAATCCCATGTTGAACAAATTTGACTTTCTTTAGATATGTCCCTTGTACTACAACAGAACCTGCATGGTAAACATGAACCTAAGACATATGAACGTGTGTGCAATATTTTCATGCACAAGGTTTGTACAATATATATTTAATGTTTAGAATGTAATGTGCGCATGTGAATACAATGTACATATATAAAATTTTAAATTCAAACTCACCTGTAGGAAATAACATTCCATCACTTGTTTTAGGTTCAGTTAGCTTATTCCTCTCTTTTGTGCAATGCAATAAATAATAGCTAACACCTTCGATGTTTTCAGGCTCTGCTATGACTGCAAAAACATCTCCTATACACAAAATTTACACAAAAAAAATCTAATAAAATTAGAAATGTCTCTAAAGATCGTTAACTAGATATATATAATAAAATTTAAATTATTGAAAACATACACATGTACCTTTTCTAACCAATCCTGAAATATGGTCATAATCAATTGAAATCAAAGGAATGTCTTCAAATCTTTCTTCCTCGTCTTCATCATATGTTTCTGAAACAAGTAGTGGCACTGTATCCCATTTAGTAACATATCCAAGTTCTTGATTGTTGCATGCATAATCGAGTTCCTCAATGCACTTTCGGTGCAAAAACAGAAGCAATCCCTTGTGTCTAATATCCATCCATGGCATTCGAACTCCTAACACAATGCAAAGATCTTGTTTTTACCCTCTTGCATTACATACGTGATCTTCTATCAGCCTAGATACATGTAACGCAACAAAAAACTTCGTGAAAAAAAATATGTATGTATTTTTCAATTTAAATATAAATTCAAATTTTGATTTAATGTAATTTTATACATGCAGATATCTCCCAAACACTCTATGTGAAAGGATATTATTAGGTTTGTTCTTGAAGATGTGCCGACCACATTTTGATGCAAAGTGTTTTCTTGCACCATTCAACAACATCATGTGCATTATCTAGATGATCTTATGGATAACTCATTTTATGCTTTCTTAAAGCTCGTTTGATGCAAGCTCATGCTCCATCATGCTCACCCTTTCCATGCCCACTCTCAAAAAAACTCCAAACATGTGGTATTTTGTAGATTTTATGATATCTAGAAATTGCATAGAATGGCCATGAAGATTTTAATTGTGCCACACATCCATTTTACCATACAAAATTCTTTTCAAATTTTACACCCCTACTTCTCAAATTCTCAAAAATATTGTAAAACAATGTTGGACAAAAGGTGTGTCATGCTCTTTATCATCACTAATATAAAAGCGACTTATTCTTTTTTTAATGACTCATTCTTGTTGTACTCTCAGCACCATCCAATTCTGATTGTGCGTAATGATAACACACATGAACCACCAATAGTGATACTTTGAAAGTAATACTGCGATTGAATCTCCCTTTTGATGTACAAAGGTAATTTCTACAAAGTCAACTCTTGATGAAATACTTGTTCCATGTGGGAAAGTATCTACCAATTTGGAATTGTTGTGCTTTCCACTTAGCAAAAAAGGAATGATGTATGTATGGTTGTATCAATTTTCGAAAATCTTCCATAAATTTTCCAATGGGAATCTCCTCTTCTACATAGTTCAACCTTGTGGATTCTTTCCCAAATTTTTTTTGCAACTTTACATACTTGTACGTGTCGATAAAATAATGAACATAACTAATAAACCACACTTGATCCCAATGAAACATTACATCAAAAGAGAATCAAATATGATCTATGAGAAATTGAAACAAATAAACTCTCTAAAATAATACTTACCTGTGCAATTTATTGTCTTTTGTTGAGTGGTATCCTCCAATTCTTGAAGGAAATTTAGTGAGAAATTTTCCACATGTCTCTAAAATTCCTTTTAGCCAATTTATTTTAGGTCCATTTCATGATCATAATATAGACTTTATGAACAAACTTTCCTATTTAGGAGGTGCATTTTGAAACCCACATCTTTCTTCTCTCATCTTTTGAAACACCTGATAGTAGAGATCAAGTTCAATATGATAACGACAACAACAAGTTTCAAAAAACTTGTTTATCTTCACATAATATGGCTTTAACCTTTGAAACATTGTTTGCCCAATATTTATATGAGGATATGCATTACAAAAGTTCATATACATCTCAAATTGTGTTATGTCTAGCCAATGTTTTGATATGATTTTCATAAATACTAGGTCCAATCTTGTGTCTCATAACATCTCTAGTATTTGATGATGGACGAGTCTGATCATGCCAAAAACTTGAGACCAAGTTCCTAACAACATCTTCAATCCTGTCAGAATGGGGAGCTCTACACATAATTGCCCAATTGCCTTCTAAACTCTCATCCAAAAACTTTCTCTTTTTCTCATATTTTATCAATGTGGTTCTACTATAACCAATTTCAGTTGAAAGTGCAGACATTTTTCTTTTTCTTGCTATATCTTGATGTATAATAGATGTCAACATCACCCTTCTTGTAGTGGCCTTATCCACAATTCGAGATCCTTTCCCAATGGAATCTAAACCCTTTTTAACATTTTGAACAATATCCTTTTGTAATCCCATGTGTTTCTTCTTATTTGATGATGAATGGACACCCAACAATTGTAATGAATCTTTGAGCTCATCACGAAGAAGTAAACGTGATAACAATTGGGTTTTTTCAAGTGTATCAAGATGATTGAAATGATGATTGATCATTCCATTTACATATTTAGTCATTGACCTCTTTCTCTTATTATAAGGATGGTTGTCATAATATTTGAGTTTCTCCATATCCATTTCAAGTAAATGATCTAAATTTCTATGAGAAATTTGTTTACCCACCTTCTCAACTAGTTTTATATGCTCATCCATACCTAGAGTATGAGGAAGTGATCCCGACTCCTCTCCAACATGCATTGTTTCAACTTGTGCCTCCTCCCTATCTTCAAGGACCATGCATTCTTGAGCGGATTCATTTGATCCAATGTCTACATTTGGCTCGGCTTGAGCATGAAAACTTCCTGCTTGTTGAGCCCTTCCTACACATGTGTCACAAAATATTTTGCAAACAAAAGTGAGATGATGTTAAATATATAAGTGAAGTTTATGTATGCAAGCAAACAAATTGATAAAACATGATGAGCTATAAGTGAGAGAAGTTTGTGCTATTTTTATATGCTCATCCATACCAGTAGAAGGAAGTGATCTTGAACCCTCTCCAACAAGCATTGTTTGAACTTGGGTTTCCTCCCTAACTTCAAGGTCCATGTGTTCTTCAACAAATTCATTTGATCCAATATCTAGATTTGGATCGAATCAAGCTTGAGGAATCCCTAGAGCATAAAACATAAAATAATTTTAGGTACATTGAAGTGATGAAAATAAAATATAGAAAGACACAAAACAACGTAAATATTGAAACAAAAAGAATTGGCTTAAGGGAATTGGAGTCGGATAATAATTGCAACTTGAACCAAATGACTTGAGGATATTTAAAAGTATTTATGTCATTTAAAGTGCAATGATGGTTAGAAACCTTCAAAAGGTAAAGTACTAAACACACACTTGAAGTGAGAGAGAGAAAAACAAGCATGTACCTTGTTTCTTTCTATGATAATTTCAAGTTTTGATCAGCCTCTTGTGTTCTTCTTCTTTTGACAATTTTAAGTTTGAGATGCATTTTTTTTTTTTTCTTTGTTGTCCCATTTTCTTCTTCAACTTAAAGATAACTCTAAACAAGTCCTCTACCAACTTAGTTAAATTATCCTCCAAATTTTTCCTTGATTGATAAAAATGAAAAGTTGTTGAGCTCCAATATTTGCCTCCTTGATAAATGTGCAAAAACTTCTCCAAAATCTGCACTCCAAGTGAATCAAAATTATTCAAGTGTACATGGAATAACTAGATCCTCTAGTTTAAATGAATCAAGTAGTAAAAAAACAAGTTATTTAATTGTGGAGTTTGTTGTCATTTAATTCATAGGTATGCACAACATATCTAGTAATTTTAGAATTTTGGTAAAGTGTCAAAAAATGTATAAATATTAGAGGTATAATTTGAATTGAATTTTCTTAATTATATTTGGATTGAATTAGTTGTCAAAAATACATAATAAATTAATTTGAATTAAATTTTCTTAATTAAATATTTGAATTGAATTTCAAGTTACTTGTCAAAAGATTATATCTTGTTCTCAACTCAATGGTTCATGTTGCTTAAGTCATTTTAAAAATATTTGTGATCAACATGTGAACTTAATTATAAAATGGCATTGATTTCCACTAAAATTCCTATTGGAGTATCAAATGTATTGAATATGAAATGTAAGTTGTAAAAGAGGTCATAAAAAGAAAACATGTATGTATATTGAATATTTAAAGAAATTGCATACATATATTATGTGTAAACATGTTTAAACCATAAGCAAACACATGTACATATATGTAAAAGAATTCAATACATATAAACATAACACATATTATAAGCAAAGAGGCAAATGTATGTATATATCATATAAGAAATATATGTACATATATCATAAAAGAAAAATATAAATTAAAGATAATCTAATGTCGAGATACTAAAGATCAAAAACAAGCAAATGTATGTATATATAAGCAAGTGTAAAGAGATCTCATCAAATATCAAATACTATTTTAAAGATCATCATATATAATCAAATACACATGTGATAAAGATCATAAATCTAGAATGCATGGCCTAATAAAATTTCTACTCCCTAGGCAGAATGGCCATTTGAATGAGAACGGTCCTGCTCTGATGGATGTGCTGAGCCCAGTAAATAAAATTGTGTACAAGATGTGTTAAATACATATAATTTTTATTAAATAAATTTTATGAAAGTTATTTTTAAATGAACTTATATTTTTAAATATCAATCTACAACTTGTATTTATCTATGCATACATAAATATAAATTTTATGAAAACTCACATGTCCACTGATAGCATATTCATCCTCAAAGTCACATCGATCATGCACACGATCTGGACCAATGCTAGGAGTGATATGAGGTATGTCCACCTATAACAATATATATACACACATATATATCAGCTTAAATGAATATCTAGTTAAAAATAAATTTAAAAAATAATGAAAAAAGAATTGAAACATGCACATGCACACATACATGCACATCATCTGATATCGGATGACCTAAGTCCTCTGAAACATTCACCTCCACCATATGGACCAAATGATCAAGTGATGAATCAATATCTGCATCCATCTGATCTATCCCATGTCATGCCAGAAATGATGAATGTAGAGGACTATGAAGGTGAGATGGCACTAGTGATGATGAACCAGAACCAATCAACATATCAGTAAAACCCATAGTCTGTGTAGCTACCATATGAACTATAGGTGGATTCTGATGCACACTAGTGCTCGACTGAGAGTGATGGGATCCTGGAACTAAATGACCTCTATGTCTCATATGATCTCTAACATGCTCTATACCAATCCCATTGTCTGATGCAATGTGGGCATATGCCTCCAACAGGTCCTCAGCCAAACAATGTAGAGTCATGCATGACATATCTCCTATAAGTGCATCAAGCTATGTAGGAGTAGGGATGCCGGTCATTGTAAAAGGATCCATGGTGGTCCACTGTGCTGAAAATGGTGTGGATCGAGAATGTCTAGATATCAAATACTGACCTACATGATCATCAGATATCCTAGTGGTGGTAGCTGCAATGTCACCTATAGTGTCAATTGCTTCCTTTTGGGAAGCAACAACAACCTCATCTGCTATGGGGGCTAGAGCTGGGGTGAGAGTAGGAGACCTATCACCAACCAATACCCTAAACATTGGGGGTGGTCTATCTACTCGACAATAGGTGGGCCTATCAGCAATCCTCCCACGCCCCTGACCAGCATATGGTGGAATGTCCAGGTAGTTAACTTTGAGGCCCAAATGGACCTCAGCACACAACTGCTAAACAAAATACAATGGAATGGGGCATTGTTTGGTGTATACCATGTCTTTGCTAGAAAGTAGGTGGGTGAATCAATGGTAACACATCTAACACGGTATCCCCTAACCTTACACACATTTGATAGAATGGAAAACAAGTGTTTTTTTATCATTTCTTTAGTCACAACATCATGCATTTGTTTAAAGGGAACATCACCATGTACTTATTCCTGCATGTGGGAAAGAATAGTAGCTACTCTATCAAGGGAATATGCACTAATTTTTCCAAGGTTCATCTTTTAGTTTTTCTAGACTATGCAATATTAACATGCATGGTTCACTATATATCCCTGGGTTTGCACCCTGTGCTAATGAATCTCTTAATTTTTTTATCACATTACTAGTATTTGCAAACAAAGATTCTAGCACAAGTGAAACATGATCTAAATTTTCCATGTTATATATATATATAGTACACCTAAAAAACAATGAGACTTTGGTAAATAATATATCTAGATAAAAAGAATACAAATCTAAAATAGAACTTGTAATTTAATTCATCTACTCATCAATAATATTTTCATACTATTAACTTGATTTAAAAAGAATTGGAAGACAACTATAATCTATAACATAACATCCTTAAGAACATAAAAAAATTATAGATTGGAAAGAAAAATAAATGTGTCATATTACTTGAATCAAATCTAATAAAGTTTGACTTTATTGCATACTTGTTATAAATATCTCACATGAACCAATGAAATTCAATGTGTCTCCAAATTACATAAGAAGAGAGAACCTAAGTGTGAAAAAGAAAAAGAAAAAGAAATCCATCTTTTTGTAATGAGTTTGTTAAAATTTAAAAACATTCAAGAACCCAAAAATGGTTTGAAATTGATGAGCATAACAAAAAATTTTGAAGGCAAGAGGTCATCACAAAACATTCAGTTGTGGGCTTCAAAAAATTTCAATGAATGGTTTTCCATTATGATGTATTAACCAAAATATTCCAAATTTTTATACAATTACTAAAGATGTACAAAATGAGACCTTTACTAAATAAATTTCAAAATGCATCATTAAATGTATATTAACATCATCTGCACTCTAATTAAAAACATTAAAAACAACACGAAATACAAAGAGATGAAATTAAAAAGTTCCAACTAATGATGTTGTAATAATCCTCCCCAAGTTGATCCTCTCATCCCAATCATCATACTTAATGTTTTGGTACTTGAATAATGTTTTGGTACTTAATGTTATGTTTTTTAAGAGGAAGCATTTTCTCTTTCTATTACCATAATGATTATTCTTGTTTTTGTTACTTGGTATTTCTATTTGTAGATTTTCAACTTTTTATTATGTAAATCATTCTTTGATACCCAAGTAGTCTAAAGGTTTTCTTGAATCTTATTTAGTTTTTAGATTTAAGTGCTTTCTCATTGTCTAATTTCTTAATCAAATCTAAACATTGTTCGATCCTTATTTCCTTCTAATACCAAAATCATCCTCTTTTCCTAACTATAAGAAGTCATAGTTCAATCCCACCATGGTTGTGAATCAAGCTAAAATTGGTATGATTGGGAATATGCATGATACTAAATTTATCATAATGGAGAAGAATCATTTGACCATGAGGCCCTTGTTGAGAAAATGGTAATCAAGATATAGCTTTGATGCACACAACCTTTCTTTGGATCTTGCAAATTTGGCTAGTAATATTAATCCTAGTACAATGATTGATCTCCTTCATATACTATGTTGATGAATAAGCCATGTGGAAAGAAAGTACTTAAAGTTAAATAGGTAAAAGGATAAGCTCAACAATCCCTTTGGTGATGTGCCATTTTCCCTCCATCCCAAGCTTCTTCTTCATGTATTCCTCCTTATTGTTTTACTCCTATCTATCTTATGCAATTTATTTCTCCTTCCACCAAATCTCCCCAAATTTATCCCTCTCCTTTTTCCTATATCTCATCTGATGCTTACTTATTATGATGCACATAGTTCTCTTGTCTCCACATTAGTTCTCATTAGTTTTGTTTACACTTCCATGTTCCCCTCTTGTGATATTCCCTCGCAAGTCTTTGTCACTCCACACTCATTTATTATGTCACGACAAATTTATACACCACCTTCCATTTCTCATCTTGCCACTTTCATTCATGTCCTTAATCCTAATGTGCCTCTATCTACCCTTGACATTAATGTTTAAAGGCTTGTTGAGATGAAAAGTAATGTTGATTCCTTACCTAATGGAAACAAAAAAGACATACATATAAAAATCAAACACAATTCAATTTCTATTGAAAATTTTACATATCCATTTTTTGTTGGATTTTTGGATCCTAGATTTGAGATGCACAATGTTAAAGGAGATCCCATGACACATTCAAGGTTCTTTAGTGCTACATATTTAGATTTTGTGTATGATGATAAGTTATTGGCTAAGTTCTTCCCATGAAATTTAATAGTATTATCTTCCATTTGGGTCTATTTTTTAATATTGAAATTGGCCAATGCAAATATTAGGAATGTTAGATTGAAGTTTATTATTTTAGATTTTTTGACTGTAAACAAGGATCTACAAAGTATATACATTCTTACATTTGCATGTGCAAGTGAGATGAATGTTAAGAACCAAAGTTGTTAGAGGCTACCACACTTAATTATGGATCTTCTAATGCTTCATCTACATCATCCTACCCTTGTAAATTTGAAAAGAAAAATTATTTCCAAAAGGATAGTAAAAAATAATGGAAATGACCATTAACAAACTTTACATTATAAATGTTTCTAATATAATTATGACTCTAAAGCCTCCAACTTTTTCCTTTGTAAAATGTGCTTCAAAATTTACTTAGTGCTTGCATGATTACACTTCCTCCTATTAGTCCATTAGAGTAAATCTAAAGTTATTCCCAAAAGATATAATGAGAAAGAATTGTGTTATTAAATTGTAGAGTTAATTGTAATTATACTCAACATTTTATGGGATTAAGGAATAATTGATTAAGGATTTGATTGATAAAAAAAAAATTAGGTTGAGGGGGTTAATATTGGGGTCAATCCTTTAATTGTTCCTCCTAATGAAAATTTAAATATTTTACACTAAATAAATCTAATAAAATGGTTTTATATGAGGGTCATGAGATTGAGGTACATATACATGTTGACGAGCTTGAAATCATTGATTCACCTATGTATGTGAGGAATGATAATTTGTTGGTATTAATAAAAATTATAAGGGTACTTATTCTTCTTCTTATGTACTAGTGATTGACTTTTATAGAAATTTCTATGGACTAACTAGTATTCAAACTTAGGACCTCCCATTTGGTGTTAGGATGCTCTACTATTGAGCTAATGGCTTACATTGTGATGAGTCTTTTTATGGCTTAGGTGTGTATCATTTCTCCAACACACTCCCTTGAGCCACAACATAGGTGTCAAATGCACCTAGCTTGGCTCTAATACCATACAAGAATACCAATTATGAGGACCTCCTATAAAAATATGACATGAAAAACCGTGAACAATATTTAAAAGATAATCCATAGTCTATCTTATTATTTATGCATATTTTCTAGGACCACCTATGCCCAAAACACAAAATAGTTTTTGTAAATACACCAATTAGATCTTATAAAATGCATTACTTAGATCAAATTATATGGTAAATTAAATATAATTAATGATTACTTTTTCTTTTAGTATGAAAGAGGTTAAATTCCAATATATGTTCTAGTGGGCTTGATTGAGTGACAAGGTGGAGTGATTGTTGTAATGAAGAACTTGCTAGGAAAGCTAACCAAGTTAAAATGTACACCTATACATACATCATTGTGGTAATATAGACCTATGTCATAAAACACAATTGAATCCTATTAGTTCCAAAGTATTTTAGCAAAGAAGAGATAGAGGAATTTCCAACATGAGGCATAATTCAATCATAATATAATAAAACCATTAATCCATAGTTCTATGTATAAATGGACTGTTGTAGAGGAAAAGATACACATTTAATTTGCAAGGCATAACTCAACAATATGAAAACATATAGTAGAATATTGTACATTATTCTCAGGATTTTTTCTTATTTGTGAGAAATGCAAACCTTCCATGCTAATTTTCTCTAAAACACACAAATATAGGGTGCAGTGTAATATCCCACCCTTTCCTAAATTTTTCCATAGCTAGTGATATGATAATATCCCAACAACTCTATGAATTTTAAAATTGAATGTTATGGACTATATTAAAATTATTTTGTGGACTAATAAACTAAAGAATATTCTTGATATTTAATTACACGTCTCTTGAGAAAAATAATGATTTAATATCTTATGAGTATTAAATTAGATTATGAGTATAATTTAAAGAATTATAGTCATGATTTTGTAATTGTCATGTAATAGACATAAATATCATTCCTTTTGTTGGTAAAACTACATATTTAGAGTAATATTATGAAGGTTAAATTTAAATGGTTTATCTAGCACTCAAATAATCATTCTAGACTAACATTTGATTTAAAATTTCTTTTACAATGATTATTGATTATATTTAATAAAAAATACTTGATATTCCCACCAAGTTATTAAGGGTGCAAATCAACTATTGACATGGACTAAACTATTGCAAACAAGGTAAATATATATAGTAGGAGTATCAACTAATGGTGAGGCACTTTAAGTCTAATCAAACATACAATATACCAAATAATATTAATGAAATAGTGGAGAAAATAAATAAATATTCAAACCTCATGAACACTAGAATTATATGGAGAAACCCTTTCAAAAAATCCCACTACTAAAGAGATATGAAGCTTTTATTAATATTCATAACAAGATTATAACAATCCAATCCACTCAATCTTCTTTAGTCTAATGTTTTGGCTATTTCTACATAACACTATTTAAACCTTATGTCATACATTAAATTATATATAGAGCAAGGGAAACAAGAAATGATCAATTAATTTATGTAATGAGTGGAAAAAAATCATGGTCCACAAGAAAAGAACCCATGCCCCACTATGCATTGGAACATGTACACAAAATATAAACGAACTAATGATATAGGACCTTAAATCCCATAACCTTGATAGTAACCACTCCCAATACTAGTGCTTTATGATGAAGATGTCAACTACAATAAGTCTCATCTATTATGAAAAGATGCTCCACTCTTCCCAATGTAACTCCTAGTACAATAATCATCACGATCTCCTTATTTAATTTTATTATAATAATATCTTGAGCCCATTGCTTACCTTTTCATTTTTTCTCACATATCACACTATAAAATTTTGGAGCTCATTTTCACTTTGCGAGAGTCTCTCGAGGGTTTTAATGGTGTCCAAATTGATATTTTTTAGCTTAATGCATCAAGCTCATTAATATTTTTAATTTTAAGAAAATATTAAAATCAAAGCTCTAGACTGTAATTTATGCCCTTTAGAAAGAATTTAGAAAAAAACAACATTAAAGATAAGATTTTAAGTGAATGGAACACTAATCCCAACTTACACCAACCAAGTACAAATGGGTATTTAGCTTCATGGAGATTCATTCATGGTTGGTGATGGTGCATGAGTAGGCTAATAGAGGAAGAAATACCATATGTTCATTAAGAAGAAATTGGGAGAAAAAATAAGCTAAGTTTAAATTTGTAATGATAAGAGGATCTTGATTGAATTATATATATATAGTTCATATGAGAACCAAGGATAACATACTAGAGTAAATAAGCTTCGATAATAAAGGAATCTTGTAAGTATGGGGAAGAAAAATATATCAAACTAAATGCACTACCAAAAGATAGATCAATTGGGATTTTTTTATAGGAAAGTGTGATATTTAATTGAAATCCTAATGTATTAATGTTGTATCTTCAACAATCTTGGAATGAGTACTTGGATGCCTATGTTGTCAAAAGATATTATTATTTTACTATTAATTCTCCTCATGTTGAAATTTCCATGAACTAGTTAGGATGCAAATCTCCACCACTAAGCTACCCACCCACTTTATGACAAGTCAATTTACAATTTAGGTATGCTAATTTTTTTGACACCTTTTTCACATTGTGAGATATTACCAAATATTTATAATGGTCATTTGGTTTTGTTTGGATCATGAACCATGTAAGGGTGTGTTTATTGATCTTACTCACCAATAAAATGTATGCATTGAATAATTTTTGTTTTATCATCATTTTATCAACAAGCATATGCATATTTGAGGGTTTATTTAAAATTGACTAATGATATGTTGATTGAAACTATAGGATACATTATTTTACCTTAATTTTTTGGTCTAAAAGATGAGGGAAGTTCTTATTCTATGTCATATTTTTCTTCTTTAGATGTATCTTATATTGTACTTGGGTATCCATGGATAAAGCAATATCAAGCAACATCATCTATGCCATGCCATCAAGGTATCAAATATGTTTGAACACTAGTAAAGAGGTTACAATTGCAAGAGATCCAGTATATGCCTTTATTTTAGATTAAGTCATTTAACCTTAAATAATTTTAAGAACATACATAAGGATCCTCTATATAAGTGCAAGGATTCTTTGCCTAATTTGTAAAATTTCAAAAGGAATAACAATGGTGGAAAATCAAGACAAGATGCAACAATTTAGAATTCCTAAAGGGTTTACAATTATTAGAGCCAAAGTAGGTTATATGTAGGTTTTATATTATAAAATGATTCAAGAATCTATAAGGCCAAAAGAACCATATGCATTGCAAACTTTAGTTTAGAAGCATAAGGGATTGGATATTTTCATTCCTAAACATGGTTTTCATAAAAAAAATTACTCATGTAGCAAGCACACTATAGAATTGACAAAGAAGGTTAGGGTTTTTAGCTTCATTTGTTATATGGAGATATTTTATTGTAATGTACATAATAAATGATATGATTCTTGATTTTTTATAAGATTTAATATTATGACACCTTAACAAACCAAGCTATGACTTTCATGGTTCACTCCTACATGTATGAAATTTGCATTTTCATCTACAAGTTTGACCCTAAATTTGTAGTTTTAAAATTATTTTGTGACCTTGACCCGTACACTTCTAGTCTTTAGGAATTTATTTATCTCCATTTTTTAGACTATGTTGAGAGCCATTATAATGTTTTTTTGCACTAACTTTGGGAGGAAACTCATTTTTCCTTATTCAAACCTTTGGATTATGCAAAACCGGGAAGCAAAAGACTATATTGAAAATGCTTTAAAAACTTTCAAACAAGTACAATTTGAATTCAACAAATTTTAAAAAAATTGCATATAGGGTTTCAAAATTAAACAAATACATGCATTTTGAACTCTAAAAAAATCAAATTTTAAATACCTCGTGCTCAATAGTGGTCAATATGCGAATTGGAATGATGAAATTCGAAGAGAGGAACCGAAATTTGCTTTCGCGAGTGAGAGAAACTTTGTTGGGTTGCCGTCACAGATTCTGTTCGCCACGCGCACTAGGGAGACAATGACTAGTAAACAACATAGTAAAAATGTGAAAATGAAAGCTTTTTTTTTGTTTGTCATATTGAAGGGGTTCGGCTGAACCCAGGTTTGGCCGAACCCACTTTAATATGATTTTGTAATTGGGGTGTTAACTGGTTCGGCCGAACCATGGGTTTGGCCAAACCCTATGGTTTGACCGAACCATTTAATTGGTTCAGTTGAACCGTAGGGTTCGGCTAAACCCATTTGAATTGAAGAATGGGAAAATGCCAAATTTTCCTTCCTCTTAGAAAGTGTAAACCACTATTCTAAGGTGGCCCAGATGCCTAATTATATAGGCAAGAGGTAAAACCTAATATGCATGAGATGTTGCCAGGTGTCTAGATCAAACAACATGTGACAACATGTGAACCCTATCTAGATAATCATTAAATGATGAGATAAGTTCTAGAAGGAATCTTATCCCACAAACTAGGAAAGGGAATATCATCCCATTTATTAAATTATTGCAACCTAGGACTAAATGATTAAATGCAATACATAAGTTAACTTATGTTAGTGAAATAATTAATTAATTAATTACACCAACACCTAAGTAGAAAACCTTCAGGACTCCTCCACAGTTCACGATCGATAATGGCATATTTGATTGCTTGCAACTTAAGAGTTATTTTTTCATTATGAGGCATACCTTTTGGGAACTGCATTGTCTATAGATATTCAATGATCCTTCTGTACCATCGACAAGTTTGCATGTCACATATTGGTGCAACATTTTCATGCTCAACTTGGTTTATTTGGTTAGCCTTTAAGTTTGTCTTAGCCATCAACTTAGCTAGGCCTTGAACTCTTACCAACTTGGTAATCTAAGTATCAATTTTGAACTTTTCGATCCTATTGATCCATCTACACTAATGGCCTATGGTTTCTTGTTGAGTAAAAATATCTTTAACTATGGCTATTGGGACATAGGATACAACTGTAGCTCCTATTAGATATGTTATGAAATTTTTAACAGCCTTGAGTAGGGCGTATTCCTGCTTTTCTGTAACATCACATTTTAACTCATCTTATTGTAATGATTTACTAAATAAGAAAATGGGTTGATCAAAGCCATCATCATTCTTTTGAAGTAGAACTCCTACTACAGTATGAAATGAAGCAAATGTGAACAACTCGAATGGCTTTGAATAATCAGGGGATTTAAGGATAGGTGCTTCCTTGATAGCATCCTTAACGACCTGGAAGGATCTTGCTAGTTCCTCCATCCATGCTACTTTCTCCCCCTTCTTTAGCATTTTAGAAATGGGTCTTACAATCTCAACAAATTTTGTAACAACTCTTCATAGAAATTTTATTTTTCCAAAGAAGGATTGCATTCCTTTCACATTCCTAGGCTATGGGATCTTATCAATTGCTGCTACTTGCTCAAGATCAATCCTAATACCATCTTTTGAGACAATGTGATCCAACAACTTTCCCTCTTTAACTACAAATTGACACTTTTTGGATTTAAAGAAATCCCGTACTCCAAGGCTCTAATAAAAATATTTTCAAGGTGTGAACAATGATCCTCCTCATTGTTCCTATGGGTAGTAAGATCATCTTGATAAATTTCCAGAAACAAATCTATGAAATCAGCAAAAGCCACATCCATGGCCCTCTGAAAAGTGGCTCCAACATTAGTCAAACCAAATGGAATCCTTACATAGACATATGTCTCCCATGGTGTTGTGAATTTTTTTTTAAAATTGTTTAGAATCCTTCACCATGACTTGGTTATAATCTAAAAACCCATCCATCATAGAGAGCAACTCGCATCCAGTCACCTTCTGCAGCATAAGGGTAGTTATCCTTTAAAGATGCCATGTTGAGATTTTGAAATCCACACACAGCCTTAATTTTCCATTTTTCTTCCTAACTAGAACTAGATTTGACACCCATGATGAATGTCTAATAGGCTTTATAATCCTAGAGTCTCTTAGCTTAGTAGGCTCTTCTTGCATATTTGGTTGTAGAGTGGGGTTAATTGGCCTCTGTTTTTTCCTAAAAGGTTTTGCATAAGGATTTAGTGGTATCTCATGTTGAAACAAGTCCTCCATGTAAGCCTTCAATTCATCATATGACCATGCAAACACATGTTTTCATTTCCTCAGTAGAGAAAATAGCATACTCCTCACATGGGGTTTCATCTTCTTTCATATATACACATTTTTAGGGGAATTTTATGTCCCTAAGTTTATCTCTTCTAAGTCTTCCTTGTGGGTGGATGCTTGCTTAACATTTGACTTTTATGGGCCATCAAAGATGCTTTCTAGTGCAACCAGCCCCTTAGGAATTTTATTTTTTTCAATTGAATTACCTTATTTCCTAATAATGTCTCTTTTCCATCTTCCTCAACCACACATGAACCAAAGTCAAGCTCTTGGCCCTCATATTGGTCAATGCAATGTAAGAATCTCAAAATGTAATTTTCATCATCGAACACTTGCCAGTTAAAAATGTTGTCAGGAACTGTGGGCCTAGTCTGCACCTCTATGTCTGAGACACCATCAAAGGTAACATCATCTAACCTGATAACAATATTGGCTAATAAATCTACCTTGTAATTTTATCCTCTTTCTATCCATTCCATGCCAAAGGCGTCAAAGGCCTCAGCAGTATCCCAAATCACATTCCTATACTATCTAAGCCTCTTATCCTTAGTGAAAAATCTATACCTGATATAGGAAACTACCAACTCATAATCCCCCAACACTCTTTCAATTTTATACCATGTTTGTAGGCTAACTTCAAACCAAGTAAGAGAGCTTCAAATTCAACAACATTATTGGTACAAGAAAATTGTAGCAGGAAGGAGTACTTGAAATTTTTACCTTTTGGAGAAATGAGAATAACTCCTGCTCCTCAGCTTTCCTTTGAACATGCTCCATCAAAATACATAGTATAGAGGCTACCTTTTTGAGATGTTTCCAGGACCCCCTTATCAACTGGTGTAGGCTTGACTGCTTCTTCTGGCATCTCTTCCTCAATTCAAAAAGTGTCTAACTAGTATCCACAAAATTAATCTGCACTAGTTCTTCAAGTTCCTCAATGTGTTCAATCATGTGAGGAGCTCTTCATTCTCTATTGATCTTGACATCTTTCTAGTCAATGAAAAAGGTTGCAAATGACAAATTGCACTGAATACTCCCACCCATGGAAGCACTCCAGCATCTGGACAACAAAATTCCATAAGTTGGTGGGATATCCACCACTATAACAATCATATATAACTCCTTTTCTAGAAACACTTCCAATTTATAAGGGACTTTATTGATTACCCCAATAATGGGCACCTCCCTTGAATCCATAGTGTAGCACTTCGTGTATGTATTTTCAACTTTTAAACCCATCTCTTCCACGATCTTTATCGAAATTACATTGTTTGAGGCTCCTGAATCTATCATGCAGTTTCTATGCAACTTACCAAATGTCAATGATCAAGATTAGAAAAAATGGATTCACATGATTAGGATTGGTAGTAATAGTGGTTCCCAGATATATATCTAGATTCCCATTGATCACTACTTCGGCTTGAACATTCTTTTCTTGGCTAGTGCTTGTTTCAAGTTGATTGATTGTCATCTTATCCTTCCCACTAGCAACAATACTATTAATAAGAGAAAATGTCTTACTCATATGCTCATCTATTCACATCATTTCAAGTAGTTGGACTATAAATTTCACTTGAGACAATACCTAAAACATATCAACTGGAGAATAATTTGGTAACCCAGGGAGTAGGAATTTTGTAGGAGTTACCCTTTCACCTTGTCCTTGGACCTTTTCGGCATTAGGCTTCATATCCTTAACCTTCTCATCTTGAGGAACAATTTCATCATTAATCTTTTCCTTAGTTCCCTTTTTTTCCAAAATTCTCATCTCCTTACCCTCTTTGGGTTTTGTCTCTTCCCTTTTGCTCTTTGTTTTTGCTTCTTTGCTTCTTGCATTATTTTCTTTAATAAACAAGCTACCCAGGTTGCCCTGATTACCACTCATAGTTCTATTCCTCACATGGTAATCACTCCTTTCCTTAGCAACCAATGCAATTTTATACCTTTCAATCTCTTCATTAGAAGGTCTTCTCAAAGAAACATCATTTGATTCAAAAGTATAGACCATGCAATCACTTTAACCCTCTTCATTTGAGAATACTTGTTGATGATAAGAGTTTATCTCTTGCCTCTAAACATCAACATCACTCCTATGAAGCTCATCATCTGAGCAATATTCTTCACAACCATGGTTTGAATTAGTCATAAGTAAATTTTTCATCTCCTCATGCTCTTGCAAATAATCATGTCCTTCCTAACTATCTTGAGATTGTTCTACTAACATTGCCACAACACATTGTTGTGAAGAATGACACATCTAAAAATCTCCAAACTAGGTTAAGTCTTCTGTTACAAGTGGAATACTTTTGCATAGGGTCTAGTGTACCCTAAACATTGTTTTTATTATTGTTAACTAGCTTCCCATTATGCCAATTTGTATGATAGGGGTAGCCCTGGAATCTCAGGGGCCATTTGTTTCTCTAAAATTTTGGCTTGTCATTATTAGCTTCCTTTTGCAATAGACTGAGAACCTGATCTATCTTCTCATCTGGAGCTACATTTTTACCAGCCTTATCATTCTTAGCTCTAAATTTGTTTGAAGCCTTGGATCTTTTGTTCTTCCTATTTTACCAAAGGCTTTCCTATGATTTTCAATGTTGACTACCAT
This sequence comes from Sequoia sempervirens, assembly GCA_007258455.2. Taxonomy (NCBI): domain Eukaryota; kingdom Viridiplantae; phylum Streptophyta; class Pinopsida; order Cupressales; family Cupressaceae; genus Sequoia; species Sequoia sempervirens. Next base: position 221,768,857 of record VDFB02000015.1, on the reverse strand, counting down.
CTTGTATGCCTCTCTTAGATTTTGTGGGTTCTTATCCTTGAGTAGGTAACACATCTTATAGTCATAAGAATTACAAGTTACCAAACATGCATCAACATTAGGCCATAAATAGGTAAGGAATCTATTCAGAGACTTCTAAATTTTTTTGTTGAACTCAATGACTGACTCATTATGTCCTTTCGCGATATTATTGAAATCATTCAACCTAAACCTAGGATTAGTTTGATCCCCATACTACTATCTAAAAACTCTGTAGAAAGACTCCTTTGAATCAATACTAGCATCCGGTAACCCTCTGTACTAATCTCGTGCATCTTCGGTTAGGGATTACATAAAGTAAATTTCATGACAACATTATCATCCCATAATTCAAAATCTTCCACAAAAATTTGGAATGCTTTCAAGTGATCTTCACCACTGAAAGAATTATTACAATTAAATTTAGGGAGATGCTTCCTTGCATTATCCAGGACAGGGTTTGGGTAACCAAGGATATTGTCAAAACACAATTTCCTATACCTATTAGTTTGATGTGGCCTCCTAGGATGTTTATCCCTATGATTATCCCTTTGTTGATCACCCCTCTCATTGTCATATTGATCTATCTTTGTACCTCTTCCACTTCCATTATTACCACCATTCTTTTTCTTATCTTCTTCATCATCCTCAAAATGAGAAGTACTATTCTTGTTACCTCCTCCACCTCCACCACCTTGGTTTCCACCACCACCTCCACCAAGAGTATGCCCTCCCAATTTCTTCTTATGAGATCCACTACCATTCTACCTACAACTTGAAGGCTTTGAGGTTGGTATAGACATTTTAATGAAGGAAATGCTTCTGGCCATTTCTACATTAGCTGCTTCAATTTCAACCTTCTTCAAATCTTCTTGCAATTTCTCATTTACCAGCAACAATTTCATGATTTTAGGGTTTGAGGGTGCAAAAGATGAAATGGGATCAACTTTGGGGTTATTTATAGGAGTTTTGGTAGATGAGGTGTGGGTATTTGTATTAGTATTGGCGGTGAATGTATTAAATGTTTTCTTCTAGGTCTGATCCATGGCTTTCTTCCCATGATCTATAAAGGACGTTTTCTTAGGAGGATCAATGGTTTTGGTAGTGGTAACAGTTTTAGCATATGTGCTACCAACAAAAGTTCCCATCTAAACCATTACCTTAGGAATTTTAGGGGAAGCTTGGGTTGCTACTTTAGTACAACATTCTCACTAGCAACAAATTCTTAGCAGCATCTTCTCTCATCTTCTCAACTTCCTGTCTCCTAACATCCCTCTCATGTTGTTTGGCTCTAATCCTATCCTCCTTCTCCTTTAATTTTTTTAATATTTTCTTTTCTTCCTGATCAACAAGCCAATTTTTTTCATCCTCTAAGGCTTGCATATCCTTGTCAATATCTTCTTCATTTTCTAAGAAATCTCCATACTCACTTGGTGTTGGGGTATGAAATTTTTGATCAACTAGATCTTCCTCAGTGGGGATAATTATTTCTAGATTTGGGAGCTCTGCCCTTGGGTTAAAGGTTCCCCCATGAAAAATAGACCCAACTCTAGGTGTTGGTGGTTCTATGAATTTCTTATTACTCCCCCAAAATCCCCACCTATCTTCATCTCTAGAAATATCAAGCTCTTTTTCAAACACTCATTCAATAAGAAAACTTCCTTGATCCCCCTCAAGTATTCCACCCTCATTTGAATTCTCATTAGAATTTTTGTACTATTTACTTCATTATTGAAGGTAGGAGATGATTCAACAAAAGAATTGATAGAATTACCTAATTTAGTAGTTTTCTTCTTCCATAGAGGTTGTTTGTCCTTTGCAACTTCAGGTTCTAACTCCTACTCAAGATGTTTCTTCGTGTGACTTCCTATTCTTGGTATGGTATTAATTGCTATGTCAAAATCCTTCTTCTCGGGCTCCTTTCGAGAGATTGTCATCATATTCGTGTGAGAAACTTTAGTCACCACCCAAAATGTTGGGAAATAGGAATTGATTATATCTTGACTTGGTATTTGTGAGGTCTTAGAGAAAATTCTAAACATAACCTAACAAGATATGGCAGAATTGAGTAGAATTTGGCACATAAATGGAATATTACGTATGTAACTTCAAAGTTTGAACCAATAATTCATCCAATGAAGAATAATAAAATGCTCAACTCTGACTGTATCGAATTTTCACTATGTAAAATTTTAGAAAAGTTCCCTAGTAGAGTCGCCAATCTATTGGCTCTTTTAAATTCCAACCAGATCTTCAAGGAAGCCTATGGATTTACATTACAAATTCATAACTCAAACCTTATGTATAAAAAATACTTATAGATCCTATGAATTAACACATGAAACAGTGACTACATTTAAGCATTTAAATCAACTACTTGAATTGAAACAAAAATGCAAACACACATCCAACCACATTAATTGGAGACCAATAAAGTAATCCTTCATCATTTCATTGCTAATTCATGAACCAATCCACAAGAGACAATCTATCTATAATTTTTCATTTTCAATACTGAAATGCTACAATTGTTGCAAAACCTTTAAGCTAACTGTAAATGTAAACCCATAACCTAAGACTTGACGATCAGTTCTATATCCATTATATGCTTATTACATTCCATCAAGGGGTGATCCCACAATACTTGTTTACAATTTTTGGCCAATTGGGACAATGAAATATTTTTTTAAACTAAATCTTTACTTTCGGGCACCTATAGCGGCTAAACCGCGAGGAATTTGAAAATGATGCAAACTAGAGCTTCATATCGTTTTGTCTATAGATACTAAATATAATTTTTTCAAAATTTTTGGAATTATATTGCACTTCTTTTTCCATCTCCTTCAAAAACTAATTTTTTTTAGAAAACAACATTTTTAAGGAGTGATACTCACCGTATAACACAACCTTTTTTTCCATGAAGGATAAAATTCTAATTCTTTCAAATTTAGATTTGTAACTCTGATATCTAGTGCTTCCACTTGGTTATATAGCATTTTATTGAATATTTTTTCCTTAATCAAGTTTTGAAGTCAAGTCAATTACAATTCAAACATAGGCAGACCATATAATGCGTAACTTTTTTTTTTTTTAATTCAAGGGTAAACGCTTTTGACCGGAGCTATGAACCGGATACAAGCATTCAACAATACCACCCCAACGGGGTTTGAACCTTGGTGGCAAGAACAACAATGCCACCTATAAACCATCACACCATGCTAATGCCAGCTCTTCTAATAATGCGTAACCTTTTTTGTATATATCAAAATTCATTATTTTTTGTTGGATCAAGGACTTCAATATCTAGTGCACTCATATTTTCCATTTTTTTTTTATAATCTACTATTTTTCCACATGTGCACAACAAAGAGCTTGATTTTTCAGTGAAAAGCATATGCTTAATAGAGCTAAAAATACAAATTATACATAAAAAAACCAAAACATATTAAAATTATATTCGTTGGATAGCTCATTTCGAGGACTACCTAATTCTAGTTGGGTTTTTCAAGTCTCCTCCATTTTCATCCTCAACCCAAGCTTCGAAGGGAAAAATTTTGGATTTTTTTTTTTGGTGCCAAAGAGAAAAAAGGTGGGAAAGGGTGGTTTCTCAAACTAAGGGGGTTCAAGTGAACCCCCAAGGGTTTGAGTGAACCATGGTTCATTAAAACCCCTTTACAAAAAGGGGTTTTCACTTTGTTTTTTGATGGGATGGTGGGAAGTTGCATTGAATGGGTTAGCTCAAACCCAAGTTCTAGTGAACCCTCTTTTGGTTCATTTGAACATATTAGTTCAATCAAACCCCCAAAATGAATTTTTTTGGCATGGGGTTATGTTTTTCAAGTTTTCCTTCCTCACTCCAATTGTAAACCACTTTTGTGGGTTCACCCCAAGATATATGCTAAACTACTTGAGATCAACCAAAATCTTCAAAGTCCCTTGCACAATAAGCCTTGAATTCCCTTTTATAAGATTAAGAGTGCAACAAGCTTTGGGCTATTTTCCAGTCACATTACATTTCAATTTCTATTTTAAGAGTATTTCATTTCATTTCAACCCCTAGGCAGTTATATTTACACTTTGAATAAATGGGGGAAAATACAAAAAGACAACTTGTAGGAGCTTATTGAATTCACATCCTCATCCACATCATCACCTTACTCAACAAAAGTGAGTAATATGAAAGAAAAAAAATAACATAAAGCAGAAAGAGAGAATTGGTTGTATTTCCATGTGTATTTTCAAATTTGATTAGATATAGATTTTTCAATATAGTTATTTCAAAGGCCAAACCTATATTATACTAGACCAAGTTCTATATCTATCTCACCACCTTAATGGCCTATTCAACATATTTTTCCAGCCAAATCTTATACTAATCCTTCATAGGCTAGTTTATATCCAACAAATTATGTATCTTTGTGTGGTATAAATGATACCTTGCATCAATCACTACTCTGGCCTCTTTCACAAAGGTATCAATGTCAACTTGAATTGTGATGAATTTATCAATTATACCATTTCGCACAGTTAATTCCAACTTGTTATCAATATATGTTATTTGTGGACCTGTAGCAGTTTGAAGCCTGAAGAAATCCCTTCATGGTTCATACTCTTTGAGTGTTCCATCTTCATTAAGGATCTTGGGTATACCACATTCCACCATTTCCCTCAAGGCCTTGATTTTACCTTGTAGTTTCCCACTAATTATTTCATGGAAGCCTATGACCTCACCAATCATTTCAATTCCTCTTATAATATCTTGAAGATTTGTTGGAGCTTCAGGGTCATCCTTTGTATTTACTTGTATCTCCTTTAAATTGTTCAATCTATTGATCCATTTATTCCAAGCATTTTGAAAAACTTCTTGAACATATTGGAATATTTCAAATACTTCATGTATTCCTTTATAGGTTGACCATGCAGCTTCTGCTTTAAGGGCTTCCCTGGTCAATTTGTGGCCTAGAATTTTGTTAGCCATATCCTTTATAATCTTGTTCATATTCTCCTAGAACATGTTCTTCTCAGACCTTAGTGTTTGGAATTCAACCTTCAAGGAAATGATTCTTAATTTGAAGGTTTCTTTATCCTTTTTATGAGGTGGTAGATGAGGAAGTACACAAGGTCTATAACCTACCCTAACCGCAGTAGACTTCAATTTATTATTTTCCTCAACTAGTTTGTTAAGCTTTTCCAACAATTTCATGTACCTGGCATGAGAGATCTCTATAGTGTTAACACTCAACATGAATGTATCCATTCTCAACCTTATAGCTTGTGGAGTTGTCATCTCTGAAGCCCTTCCTATAATCAAATCTCCTATCATGCCAATAATTGTTCTACTGAGTCTACACCTCCTTGATTACAAATCATTATACCAAATAACTCATATGCCTCCTTTTCCAAGACAACAAAATAATAAAAGGATAAATTTGAAGTAATGATGGAAGCCTTTCTGAACAACCTAAAGTTCTCTGCATCAAAATGATCCATTTGGCACATTATCTTAGGGAAAGCCAAACTGTCAAAAACAAACCCAAGAAGTATATGTGGAGCCACAGGAGTCCCATAACATCTGATAACTGTGCAATAATTATATTGGTACCAATCTTCCCAATTGCACTCATAATTTGGGTCATCACCATATTCTTTCGACCTCAATAGTGCTTGAGTTGTTCTAGAAATCTTTTCAGCTAGTGCAACACCCATTTGTACCAGAATAGTGTGTTTTATGGTGTTACAAAATCCAACATAATTTTAATTTGGGCAATGTAAGTCCCAAATGCGTGTCCACATTTGAACAAGAAATGTATTACTTCTTTCATCCACTTGTCTTAAACTTATGGCCTTTCCAAATACCTCATTTCCTTGATACAATATCATATGCATCAGTAGGTAATAATGTATGAATGTCAATGGTTTTCTTCTCTCCTTCAACCTTACCAAATCACAATGTGACTGGTCAGTAACTCTGCTAGCATAGTCAAACCATGTGTTCTTATTTTTATGTTGAATGTCCATGATCATAAACAATAGGGGTGAGGTTATCCTTCCATCACACCTTACCCTGGGCACTTGACACAACATGCAGTATGTGTTTCTAAAATAATTCTCAAATTCCTCAAAATCTAAGGGTTCAACTTCTTTGAGTGAAAACACAACACCCTTATCTCGTCCATGCCTTGGGAATTCACCTCTTAGAATTCCAACCCTATGATTAGCATATGCCTTCTGCAACTTCTCCATTCTGATCTTTTCACTAGCATTAGGTGTCATTCTAAAAACTTCCACAACTTTGCTTACCTTTATCTCTAGAATACTCCTACCTTCAGTGTCTATGATTATCCTATTCGTATCATCATACTTATCTGCAAGGTGCAACATTAGGTCTACCTCCACAAAGAAATTAAGGAGAAACAACTTCCTTATATCATAACCCTAGAAATTTTTACTAGGATGCTGAGAACCTCTTCTTGTCAATGCATACATAAATAACTCCCATCTAGACTCTGGCATAATAGTATCACCAATTTGAGCTACAAGGTCCTTAAAATTGGTGGTAAGTATTCCTTCCCCTATAGCATTTCTACCACTTTCTTTGATGTATGGTGATTGGAATTTATCCATGAAGTGGGTGTACTCCTTCGGTTGGCATTTTTTCTTCTCAATTACTTTAGATGTTTGGGGTGGGTCATGAGAGACCTTCTACTTTTTCTTCTTAAATATAGGTTTTGAAGACAACATCTCACCAAGTTGACTCATCTTGGCTTCTTCAAGTTTATTGGGTTTGGAATTAAACTAGGTTTGGGATTGCTAATCTAGTATTGGAAGCTCAAATTTAAGCTCAGATTGAGTTCTACCCAATTAGGAAACTATACTTAATCAAAAGAAGCCATGAACCCTAATTAATCCTTGAAGGAAATTCAGACATTTTAGTTCAATGTACCAATAACTAAGAAACTAGTGGGATTTGATAGCGACTTACCTAGGAAAAATCCTCTGCAACTTTCTTTGGCTTCGGCTCTGGTTGTTCCAAACACTTCCTCAGCTCCTTAATTGTTCGAATGAGGAAAAAATACAAATGAAAACCCCTTTTTATGAATTTGGTCGAGTACACCCACCATTAATGGTGCAAGAAGGCTTGCATGAGTGAACAATTTCTCCCTAAGTTGGCTATTCCTATTTGAATTCGGGCCATGAATTCACTCATACAAAAATTCCATCTAATGGCTCACAACTTTCATATTCTTCACAGGGCCCTACCAACGATGTGATATGTACCTTGATGAGCTAAGGAACTACCACGTGTATCTCTCCACATTCCATGAGTATTGATCAATGTGTCTTTCCCTTTTACACTGGGACCTCATCAAGAAATGCCTTGGAAGCTAGCAATGAGATCTCAGTCCTTGATCTTTGAGTGCATGAGGATCTTAGCCGAAGACTTGAATTCCATCACTCATCATGTGTTCATACTTTAGTGAGTAATCTCAACCTATGATAGGCTAAGGTCACGCAATGGGAAGGAACTCCATCCATTGGCAGTCATGGGTCCTCATTAAAATGGCATGATGTAACTAGAGATAGTGAAAGGACTAGTAATGGTTTAAAAACTTAACATCATCGCTCATCTCGAGTCACTTTCCCTTAGTAGAAAAAGAGCATGTATTGGGAAATGAACCAAATGCTAAAGGGACAAACATTGTATCACTCATCACAGGTTTGAGAAAGCATTCCATGAAGCAACAACTGATGAGCAATAGACTATGAGCAGAAAAGTTAAGAAACTCTAATAAAAACACATGAGAAAAAGTTGTTCATAAAAGAGGGACCTATTAGGATCGACAGTGACCAAGGTGTTGGGGTTGGTTGAATAACAATGATAAAGACCATAGGAAAGCACTTAGGTGACTGGTAAATTGGTTTAGTCAGTAAATGTGAGAGCATAAGATGAAGGATAACCAAGGGTGGAAAAGTGTATAAACTCTTAAACCCTAGACCCTAGTGGCAACATGATACAATTAACCAGAAATGTGACCATGAAACCAATGGAACCATGAAAATTTTTAGGGTTCCACCACTCTCCAAAATATTTTTTGTTGTAAGTATCCATCCAACCTTGAATACCAATCTTTTATGATTTTTCTTGAGTCCATGCAAAGCCTTCCTCAATCTAAAAACATAATCAAGATTGTTAGAACATTGAAATCCTTTTGGTTGTTCAATATAAACCTCTTCTTTTAGCTTTCCATTTAAGAATGCTGACTTCACATCTTTCTAGTACACATTGAGGTTTTGAATGCAAAAAGATCTACGAATGTATTCTAATTGCCTCTAGTATTTCTAGCAGAGAAAAATTCTCTTCAAAGTCTATTCCTTCAACCTAAGCATACCCTTTATATACAAGTCTTTCCTTGTTCTAGATTACCTCTCCTTTTTCATTTAGCTTGTATTGAAAACCCACTTGGTTTCAATCACATTATTTCCCTTAGGTCATGGGACGAGTTCCCATGTTCATTCTCCATGATTGAATTCAGTTCTTCCTCCATATATTCTATCCAAAATTTCTCTTTACTTGCATCTTTGTATGACTTAGGCTCTATTTTTAATAGATAAGAAAAGTGTACTTGCTCACTTCCTCTCTCAAGTCTTTTTTGGGTCTGAACCCAACTATCTTTTTCCCCTATGATATTCTCTTTAGAATGATTTCTCTAAACAAATTGTGTTGGAGTCTTTGTAACCATTTTTGAATCTTCTATGCTATTGTAAATTGGTTCTTCATCATCTTCTACTTCCAGAATACTAATAGACTAAATAGTCTCATCAACTCTCATATTTTTACTTTTGACTATCCTTTCAATATTTTGTTATAACATATGTGGGCTTTACTTCTTAAATAATAACTAAGGAAAATACTTAAAACGTACATTTATTTTCTTTATCTCTCTTGATGTAGCACTTTATCCCAAATATTTTGAGGTGTCTTACTGATGTCAGTCTTCCTCTCCATAGCTCATATGGAGTCTTCTTAGTTTTGTGCCTAATTTGGACTTTATTCAAAATATATACAATTTTCTATGTAGCTTTTCTTGAGTACATATATGTAGATTTACTTGATATAGCATGGTTCTTGCCATCTCTTGTACAATTTATTTCTTTCTTTTTGCAACTCCATTTTGTTATAGGGTTATAGGAGCAAAAGATTTCCTCAAGATCTCATGCTATTAATAGAATCTACCATACTTCTGAGAAGTGACTTCTCCACCTCTATCGGATCTCAAAACTTTGATTATCCTTTCGGTTTCATCTTATAATAATGCCTTAAATGTAAGGATGCTAATGTAGTGGAACAACTTCCTACACTAATGGTGTGAGGAGAAAATGCAAAAATTTTACAGATCTTTAACAGTTCCAAAAACTTAAATAGAAATAAAAAAAAGTATCATGCATACCACATCACAATTATTTACATGGAGAAAACCTTTAAGGAGAAAAAACCTTCACTCCAAAAGCCTCCCAATTATTATTCAAAAATCAAAATATTACAATATACTTGTAGAGCAAACTTCTCATAGGAGTATCACCACTAGAGATCAAGAGACAACACAACCATTATCAGACTCTCATAATACACCACCATCTACATACATACCAGCTGCTTATATAACAAGCTTTTCAGAACCTTCTAGAATTAGGGTTTTTACAATGTCATTTTTTATTTGACATGTTAACGAAAAAGCCTTGATGTGTCAAGAGGAAAAAATCTTGACGTCTCAGCTGAAAAACCTTTACATATTAACAATTTTTTTCTTTTGGGGCGATGTCTTGAACCCCATATCTTGTTATGATTGTACAATATTTGCATGATTAATCACTATATACCAACATAAATCCTATCATGTTCAATAAACCGTATATAATTGCAAGGTTGAGACACTTCCAACAAATCTACCACTTGTCGAACACCTTGCAAGAGCAACATGAGGGTGTAACCATCATCTTTAATTGCTAGGGGCTAAAAGGCCCATAGTCTCTAAACACCATTTGGACTTCTCCGTGCTCATAGACTTAGTTAAAGAATCATAAACATTTATCAAAGTCTCTACCTTAAGCAGCTTCACCCTACCATCTTCAACCATATCTCTAACAAAATCATACTATGAATCAATGTGCTTGGCCCTAACATGAAATGTCAGGTTCTTGGCTATACATATCGCGCTCTAACTGTCACAATAAATTAGCAGCGCACCTTATTTTATTCCAATATTTAAACATAGTCTCTTAAGCCAAATGGCTTCTTTACAAGCATGAGTAGCTACCATATACTCTGCTTCAGTAGTGGACAAAGAAACCATAGCCTATTAGTTACTCATCCAACTAATTGCACCACAAAATAAAGTAAAAACATAAGCACTGGTAGACTTTCTACTATCAACATCACTTTCCTAGTTAGAATCCACATAACTATGAATATAAAGGGAAATCTCATCTTTATTCATATTACTATGATAACATAAGGAATAATATGAGGTACCCCACAAATATTAGAAGAATCTTTTAACTACATCCCAATGAAATCTACTAAGATTAGACATATATCTTGAAAGAAATCTCATTTCTTGAGCAATGTCTGGTCTAGTACAAATCATAGCATACATCAAATTTCAACAACACTTTGGTAAGCCACTCTGATCATGTCTTCCATCTTTGATGGAGATCTTGGACAATCTAAAATAGATAACTTTTTTCTAACTGAAACATAAAAACACAATGGTCTACAATCTTGCATATTAAACCTCTATAAAATTGAGTTGACATACTTTCTTTGGCTAAGCCATAGCTTTCTATTCACTCCATCTCTTTTAATTCCCATCCCAAGAATGTGTTTAGCTACACCAAGATCTTTCATTTCAAAAGTAGTAGCAATTTGAGATTTCAGTTTTGAAATCATACCTTTCACTCTACCAATAAATAACATATCATCAACATGTAATGCAATAAACAAGAAATGATCACCATCAATTTTATAGTAAATACAATGATCTAATTTAGAACGCTCAAATCCCAAACTCAAAAAATATGTATCAAATTTATGGTCCCACATCCTAGGACTTTGTTTTAACCCATACAAAGATTTCTTCAATTTGCAAACCAACATACTTTTACCTTTCACCACGTAGTTCTCTAGCTACGTCATATAAATATCCTCCTCCAAATCACCATGAAGCAAGGCAGTTTTCACATCCATTTGCTTAACCTCTAAATCACAAGCAATAGAAATAGAAAACAAAAATCTAATGGATGCTATTTTTGCAATAGGAGAAAATATCTCACCATAATCAACACCCTCAACTTGAGAGTAACCATTCACAACCAACCTTGCTTTGTACTTCTAAATAGCTCCATTTCAAGCAATCTTTTTTCTTGAACCCTCATTTACAACCAATAGGTTTTCACTCTTAAGGAAATGGTACAAGATCATGCACATTTCAATAATTTTCAACTATGCCATTTCTTCATCCATAGCAATCGTCCAAGATTCTACATTGTTCATACCTAGTGCCTCTTCTACAAATTTGGGTTCATCCATGTTAGTATTCAAAGAAAAAATACATATCCAATCATCAGGTGAATACCTTTCAAGTGGTTTTCTATGCCTTGTAGACCTACGAACAAGATATAAGTTGGAGGTTCTTCCTCTTCTTCTGGAGATCCAGAGCTAGATGAGCTCTCCTCAACTTCTTGTCTATCCTTTGGCCTTGATTCAACTTTCTCAGGTGTAGAAGGAAATTGAATTACATCTTTCTGTTTACTTTGTTCTGGCTACAATGTAATAGAAGAAGGCTTAGTTTCTCTAACAATAACACTTCTACTATGTATTACCTTTTATACAACAGGGTCCCAAAGCTTGTATCCTTTCACACCATAACTATATCTGATGAAGATACATTTCATGGCCTTGTTCTCTAACTTTTTTTTCTTCTCCCTTGGCACATGTCCAAATGCCTCGCAGCCAAAAACTCTAAGATGTTTTAATGAAGGATTGCAACTTGACCATTCCTCTATAGGTGTCTTATCAACAAGAGTTGATATAGGAGACCTATTAATTAGGTAATAGGAAGTGGCAACAACTTCAACGCAAAACCTTTGTTCTAAGACAACACCACTCAACATACTCCTAGCCTTTTCCATCAATGTCCTATTCATTCTTTCTACAACTACATTCTGTTGTATAGGATGTGTAATTGGTTTTTTTTCTACGAATACCATAATCTTTACATAATCTATTCAAATCATTAGAACAAGACTCACAGCCATTATCTATACTCACATTTTATTTTCTTTCTGGTTTGTAATTCAACCATTGATTTAAATTCTGTAAATCAACTGAAAACTTCATATTTACTCTTTACAAAATATACACATGTCCTTCTACTATAATCATCAATAAAGGAAACATAATATGTGGAGTTATCAATTGAAGAAACATATACAGGACCAAATACATTAGAAAGAATAATATCTAATACACCACATTCAAGATTACAATAAAAAAATCCTTCAATAATGTTTTTATTTTTCAAGGTCCTTAGAACCTTTTCTCTAATGTGGCCAAGTCTCTGGTGCTGTAACATAGTTTTCTCTACATGTAGTTCTTTGTCTCTGAAGAAAGAGCACCCTTGGGTACCCAAAATCCATGACCATCTGCTAAAGGTGAAACCCTCACTTCTTCTTAGATAGACTTCCTTTTCATAAAAGTACTATTGCACTCAATAGTCCATGCATCAAGCTTATACAATGTCCCATATCTTACACCTCTAGCAATCACCATAGCACCTCTAACCATCTTGCATCCTACATCAAAAAATACTACATGCACACCCACATCTATTAGTTTTCTCATAGTTAACAAATTTTGTGCTAATCTAGGGATATACAACACACCATTAATCCTTTTTATTCTACCATCAAGAAACCTGATTTTACCTTTACCACAATCGACAATGTCTAAATAAGAATCATCACCCGAGTACACCTTACCTCCATCAAATTATTCATAGTTACAAAACCAATCTCTATTAATGGTCATATGAAAAGATGCACCTAAGTCAATTAACCATGCATCATTATCTACATGAGTTGCCAAAGATGCAATGAAAACATCACCATCTTCCTTCTCTAACTCAAAATCCGAATAAAATTTCTTCTTTTTCTTCTTCTTTTCTTCTTTACATTCCTTATGAACATTCCTAGGCTTACCGTAGTTCCAACAAATAACTTTGGACTTTCAAGGAGATCTAGATCTCCCCTTGGACTTGGATTTGTCACGCTTCTCATTTTTCTTGTCTTTTTTCTTAGGTATTCCATGAACATTTAGGGCCTCCTTGGAAGTGATGGATACCTTCTTCCTCATCACTTTAGAAAGTAAATGAACCAATGATGGAACCTTCAAAATTTTCAAATTTGAAGTGCCCATGTTGAAAAATTTGCTCTGCACACTCAAAAGTGCACCTAAAAAATCTGCCCAAGTGACTTACTTTGGAGGATCGTAATTTGGAGCCAATTAATTTTCATGCCAAATCCCTTGACAAGCATACTTATTTGACATATGGTAACATGTATTTTAAATTTCAGCTTCCTACAATGATTTTTAGTAAGGTTTTGAAAAGCAAAGTTGAAGGGGTTTGAGACTGTTTTATTTGCAAATTCTCAGTCCTGCAAAGTGGCCTCCTATTCAAGTTGATATTTCATAGCTAGGTGATCATCAAGACAAATGGATTGGTTCTCTCCATTCTCCCCATATTGATATGCTCCCTAGTACTATTTCAGAGCCTCAAGGTCTAATTTGATATTTTTACTAGGTCAAAAGCAAATGCAGTTTGCTCTATTCTTACATCTACATTTCCTGAATATTTCAAGGTCAACTTTGACTCTAAATCTCTAGTGAATATTGATGATTCAAGGAAATCCTTCTTGTACACATACTCAATGGACCTAAATAACCTAGTGTGTCTAGTGGCAGTTCCCTAGGTGATGATTTGGTATTTTTTTTGAAGTGGCAACTTGGTGAGCCCTAGTTGGTTTTGAATAGGTGCAAATGCAGAAAAGTCTGACTGAGCCAGTTTGGATATTAATATCTTGCACCTCAAGATAAATTTTTCCAAGATGTTTATTGCATTGAATTTTTGGTTCAAATGGTAACATGCATGCTCAATTTCAGGCTCCCAGGATGAGTTTTGATGGGTTATCTAATTCCCTTCTGACTACAACAAGACCAAAATTGGTGTTCTGAAAAGTTTCAAATCTTGCAATTATAAGGACAGCCCATTTCTCATTTTGTACTAAAACCTCTCTAGCTGAATTTTCATCAAAATTGAAGGTCATATGATGCATTATTTTAATGCATCTCAGTTGCAGCAAAGGCATGTAGTAGGCTAGTTTACAAAGGAGGTCCTAGAAACATTTCAACAATGCAAGTTTTGAGGAAATGGGTTTTCTTTAAATAATTGATTATGTCCCTACGTAAATTTTCACAGCTCCAAGTGTCTTGGTTTTCTCGCAATAAATTTTCCCTGTTTGGATGGCAAGCAAAATTGAAAATTTGCACTCTCTAATGTTTCAAATGATAATATTTTAAATAATTTCAGTATTTTTAAATGTTATGAAAAAGGAAAAATACATGGGAATAAAGGAATTATTAGGGAAAAATAAATATTGTAAATTTTATAAAGTTAAACTTTATAAAATCCATTTTTCTATGCATGACACTTCCCCCTAGTAGCCCATGAGAAAAATGCTCATGGATGTGGAGACTCATGGGGAAGCGGGGAAGGCAGGATGAGAGTATTGGGAGGATTTTAAGATTATTTTTATAATTTATTGCAATTTTGTCATATTTTTCAATACTTTGTTAAAACATTCAAATGTTTTATTTTGCTTTGTATGCCCGTGAGCTTGTGGAAATATTGCTACTGCCACAGGAAGCTCACGGGCAAGTGGGGAGAGTGCTAGTAGGATATTGCAATGAAGAATGTAGTGTCTCCTTCACCATAGAAATGTCTTTGATGTATTTTGGGTAGCATCAAGAAAGATTCAAATAGGTAGTGTTGCAAAGTGGAATGTTGTTCACGTTTTTGAGCTTCCAGGTAGTTTTTGGAAGCTCTATTTGGCTCAAAATTGTCGCTCCATGGTCTGAAATCATCCATTTATCATTACTAATACCAAGGCAGATATTTTAAGAATATTGGGAATGAATTTCAGGTGCATGTAGCCATTTAAATGCCCCTACATAAAAATAATTGACCCAACTATGAATGATTTGGGAAAAATTGAATAGAGAGCTTCCATTCACACCTTTGATGGAGAGAGATATAGGCTGCATATTGATTACTATAACATTATTGATAAGTGTTGGCTCAAAGAGAAGTTGTAGAGTAGGAGGCATGTTTCCCCGCTAGCCCGTGAAGAGGAGGGTTGACGTTAGCACAAAGGCACGAGGGCACAAGGATTGGTTTCTCCAAATAATGTTTTTTGAGACTTAAAAATGTTTTATTTTTTCTATTGTGAGGTTTCCCCACCATCTGTAGTGTTTTTAGACTATAGTGATAAAATGCAACAAGTGCACGAACATTGGAAGGTAAGCTTGTGGTGGGCCCAACAAAAGGTTTTAAAAGCCATTCATTAAAAACATTAATGTTGCACAGTGAAAATTAAATGAGGCAAACCAATTGAAAAATTAAACAATGCCGATAAAGTGATTAAGTGATTTCACTTTTAAAAGATGGTAAGAATTTAAAATATGAAGTGAAAAGTGAAGGTCCACAGGTTAAAAATTTTCATAGCCCAATAAAACAAAGGTAAAAAATAAATTGTTGGGCTTTTAAATTTTAATGAGGTGAAAGTGAAAACGGCATGGGTGATTATTTTATAAAGTAAATAATAGATTCAATGTGTGAGATATTTTTCTTTGTTGGGAGAAGAGTTTTTTCACACATAACCAGTTTTCACGCAGTTGCCTAGTGAAAAATGAAAGTGGAAGTGAAATATTTTGCAAACAAAGATATTTTTCAATTGTAGAATAAAGAATGATAACTCTTCAAGGTGGAGAATATTTTTCTATTGTAGGGCAGGAAAATGTAAGAGGTGTGAATCAGAGTATAGAATAGGGTTTCTCTTCAAGCAGTGGGTAGTTATTCGTCAATGAACCTGAGTTTTCCAAGTGTCTTCTTCTTATGTGCATTTAGGGTTTCTTTCTCCTTAAGTGCAAATATTTGATTCATTGTAGGGGAAATTTTTTCTAGAATTATTCATGGAGAACATTGTAATATAGAGCATTTCAGAGTTAAGTCTTAGGTTTGATTTTTTCAATATGTATGTAATGTTGATAGCAATACTGGCATAATAGTACTAAATGATGCAAATTGAGGCCATTTTCTCTCCTATGTATTGGCTTTATAACTTATGAATAACATAATCAATAGTTATTTTATTTGTCTCCATTGAATTCCAGTGGATGTTTAATTTCGTTCATGCTTATTGATTCAAGGAATTGATGTAAATGCTTGAGTGAAGCTCCTAGTTTATGTTAAGCCGAGTTCTAGGATTCTAATAAGAAGTGATGGCTGAGATGTTATGTTGAAATACTGTAATACTGTAGCTTTAAAGCTTAATTGATGTTGTGTATTAAATTGTTATCAAGTTGTGTAGGTATTGGAGTTGACTATATTCCAAGGATGAGACACTGATCTAAGTGTGTTATTCTTGTTTCATTATGTTGATTAATTCAGAAACAAATCACAAATATAAATCATTTTACTTATCAATCTTTGTTTGTGTGTGGAATTTAATGCTCTACATCTCTCATGTTTGAATTAAACACTGCCATGAATTTTAGCCAAACCTATAGGGTATTGTTTCTTTCAAACAATTGGAGGAGAAACATCTATTTATAGTGTATTTGATACTTTGGCACACAAATATCTATAAATATACTGTTGGGGAGAACCACCTTGGTTCAATAGAGCTAGAAGTGTAGGAGATTTCTGTATTTGATTGAATCTTGTTCATTGGCCAAATCTATCTTTTAGTTTAAATATTAGAAAGTGGCTATTCTATAGGACTCGTTAAATCTATTGATTTGAGAACCAACAAATTGGCGACTCCACTGGGGAGCTAGTTGAAAAGAGTCATTTAGTTTGTTGATCTATAGTTTTGGGTCTAAATGATCCAAGGACCTACATACTTGAAGGAGATTGCTACAACATTTGTGGTGTATTCTTGAAATTTGGTGCTCTATTGGTGGAGAGAACTTAGAAATACATAGATCTTGGAAGAAGCTTTCTGTTGCTTGAAGATATTTTCCTCTTTCAAAGATGTGGCAACTCTATATAATTTTCTACATCATCAGAAGAGTTGGTTGCAATAGTTCTCGGGTATTTTTCTATTGAATTTTTTTTGTATGAAGGTTTTCAACAAATGTTCTAGAAAATATTGCCCTTATTCAGTATTTTAAGATATTAGTGTAGACACTAAAAAAGTCCTGATTGATACTGGATATCTGATTTTGATTAACTAACACCCTTTTCTTCTAAAATCATCTAAAATTGATTAATTAATTGAATAATCAACATTATTTAAATAAATTCAGCTATTAATCAAATAATTAAATTCATTAATTAATTCACCCTTCCAAGTAATTATTCATCTCATTTAATTAAATCCTCTTTTAATCCTCTCATTTGATTAAATCAATCCAATCAAATGTCACATCTCCTAATTCACTCCAATTAATTAATCCTAAGTCGACTTTCTAATCATCATTATCAAATCCTCCATCTTTTAACTCTTCAAGAGTTAAATCAACCATGGTCAACTAAGCAGGTTGCACATAAAATCAATTTCTTTTTTTTATCTAATTCCTCAATTATCCTCACAAATTCATATCCCAAGGAATATTCCTCTCAACAACCTCTCATTCAATTTCCCTCCAAAGGTTTTCAAAAACCTATCACATCCTCTTACAATTGCAATAAATTATCTTACAACCTTTCAAATCCTCTTACATCCTCTCAAATCTCATTCAATTCCTCTTACACAAATTTCAAATTCTCAACCAACAACATTTACTTCTCTTCCATCCTTCTCCACTCACACATTTCCCAAAATGTGCTCCAACTGCCTCCAATGGAATTGTGACACTTCGCACATTCTCATTGGCTCTCAATGTATCCCACATTCATCAAATCTTCTCATTATTCAACCCTTGGCTTCTATAAATAGAGACATAATTCTTTTCATAACATGGATCCACAACTTAGAGAATTATCATTATAGTCATTTGAGTTGACAACATTTCATCATTTTCTTCCATTATAGCTAGATTATAGCCATTTTCCATACTTGGATCATCTACACTTCATGAAGATTATCAAAGGGATTGGGAAAGGGATTTTTCCACATTAAAGGAACACCACTCCCTGTATGGGATGGAGGTTTAGCTAATTCAATTTGATTTACATGTTATATTTCACTAGTTTCTTGAATTTGGCTAAAAAATCTCAAAGGGATCATTATATTTTATTTTCTAACATGTTTGAATCTTGTTTGATAATATCTTGTTAGTCTATGCAGGTTTGGTGTTCACATTTTGGCGCTAGGAGGGCTAACCATTTAAAATTTTGCAATTTTGGCTTGAAAATCACATTTTTACAGGTTCCATGAAGTGGGGTCACCTTTGACATTACTAGAGCATTTCTTTTGCAAATATAGCACTGCCTTTGAAAAAAGCCACCTTTGTTATCACAGAGTCACCTTTGAGGTCACTAGTTACTGTAGAGCATCACTTTTGTTTTTTTACCAGAGCATCACCTTTGCTAAATAGTATCACCATTGCAATGATATGGAGTCACTTTTGCAAATACAGAGTTGCTTTTTCAAATATAGTGTCACCTTTCCAAATAGGGTCACCTTTGTTTTCTTTCTTTTTTGCTCCATCTTAAAATGGCCATATCTTGGTCATATTTTGGTCTTTTTCAAAGCTTTTCTTTTTTGAAATGGGGTAGAATTTCATAAGTTGTCCAATTGTGTAGGTGTTTCTCAACTTTGATAGAGTTAAAATTTTCAAATTTTCACTTAAAGTCAAATCACATTGTAACTTGGTCTAAGTTTTAGGGTTTTTGCATGCTTAATCATTTATCTAGCCCTCATATCTTCTTGTTTTCTTGATTATATCTAACATTTGGAGCATAGATTGTAGTTTTTAAAGGATCATGGAGCATGGAAGTGAAAGAAAAAGTATTTGATACTCATTGTAATAGTGTTTTCAAACAATCATGGGAAATAACCCATCATTTTTTATTTTCCTTTCATGCTTTAGGACCAACTAGAATTATTTTGGGCATAAAATTTACAAACAACTCAAGCTTTGTCAAATTTGGTTAAAATTGAACATTAGGAACTTACTAGACATTGCTTTTGGGCTAAAATTGAACAAGAAAAACTCATATTTAAGCTTGGTGCTCTAAAAAGAATTCATCTTTATTTGGGATTAAAACAAACTTGTGTCTTCCTTGCTTCGTAATATTTTACAAGTTGTGTTATTTGAATACATATGCACTTATCTTGTGCTTCACGACGATCTTGAGAATCAAAATAATTCTAGTGACATAGGTTGTCTAAAATTACCCACACATTTCAATTTGCAGCTAAAATTGAACAATCATGCGAGTGTGAAGGAAAGGTATTGTGTGTGCTCCATCCGAAGTGTTTTATGTAAACTATGTGGTCGAAATACAAATGTACTTTGATATTGCTTATCTTTAGAGAGACTTCCTTGGTGGAAAAAAGTACTAACCCTAAAGGAACAAATCAAGCGGTAATGGGTTAAGCCAAGCTCTTCCAATCACTATATAAAAATATGTTGTGACGAAAGTATTTAACAATAGGTGCTAATGTGTCTTACCGACAAGTGTCACCTATAGTATTCATGTGATACATAAAAATCCTTCCTTAGGGAAAGGACTGGGAGGCCTCTTAACTTGCCATAGTCTTGAGCTAATCTTGTCACGTGTATGAACTGGATGCCCTTATTACGAACCTTTGTGTAGAAGACAAAAATCCCTAATATTTGTTGGCATCAGGAGGTCAAACCTCTAAAACCATCCCGCATTCTTGCGGTTCTTAGTAGAGATGAAGATTTTTCCATGGGAGATTCATGAGAACTCGAATCTTGTCTAACCCGTAGAAGTGAGTGTCATGGACGAGAGCCAATGTGGTCAAGCTTCTAATCATCCACTCTAAATAAGAAAATCTAGACAAATCCAACTGGGAATTCAATAAATATAGCCATTTCTATCTTAGGGTTGTGCAATCTGTGACTCAGTTAAATACATTTCTTGTATCTCAAATTTTGAAACAAACATTAAACAAGTCATCAAAATTTCAAACCCTTTGGAAAGAGTGAATATCTTTGAAGGGTCCAATTATTGTTGCTTGTTCCTAGGGATTTTATCCTTAGAGGCTTCTAAATATTTGGGCTCATATCTCAATTTTTTCTCTCTAAATTCAACCTAGGGAAATTATGGCCTTGACTCTTTTATTTTCACATAATGGACCTTGTATAATGAAAATGAATTAAGACAAACATTTAGTTTGAAAAGCTAAGCAAGAAGTGTGGATGTGGTAAAAATAATTCATTAACCAAGATTAAATTAATTGAACCCCACACATGTGCTTGTTATCATATGTCTTATGGTCTTCCAAGCAAAACATTGGTCTTTTGGTTTGAACTACTCAAAGGGTAAAGCATGTTCTTCACTATCTTGGTATTGTAAACAAGGTACCTCTTAGGTTCATTTATGATAAAAATCAATCACTTCATCCATCCCAAACATTTATCATCTCCATCCACAAACAAATTTAGATCTTTGGAAACATCATTATCTAGACTTGGGTACATCCTTAAACCAAATCAAAAGCATATGTTTAGTTAGGTTTGTGTGGATGAATCCTTCCTCACACACTTAGTTAAATTATCACCCTTTTGAATGAGTTCATCCTAAGATAACATCTAACATCTTGGGATTCACAAGTTCATTATCCAATCAAAACAATCAAAATAAAATCCTAAAGTCTAACATTGATCCAAAGTTCCTAAAACTTCAAAACCCATATCATTCACCCCTTTCATCCTTCATCTCATCACTAGTCCTAAATCCCTTGGAGGTAAACAAGGTAAAAACACAAGGAGAACATAGAATATAAACTTGATTCATATATCATGAGTAATTTAAATCAACCAAACTATCAAAACCTTACAATGCCAATTGATTATCAGAACTCACATTTATACAATCCATACATGAGATCATTATCTCCTACAAACCTCAATGGTACAACAAATGTGAGTATGCCCAATCTAAATTTTGGAACACCTTTCCCTATGATAGATTTAAATCAAAGTCCAAACCTGCAAATCTATCAATCAAACAATCAATGTATGAGTCTTCAAGAAAACAACATTATCCCACCAAATCCATACATTCCAAATGTGAATATACGTACAAGTTTACCAAACATGAAAATTTCAAATCCACACTTGGTAAAATTTGGGATAGATATGTTTGTGAATCATACAAATGTTGTTCAAAGTCCAAACAATATGCTAGTGATTTCATGTATTGATCCAAGTCAAGGTAACACCATGCAAAATCAAAGTTACCTAAATCAAGGCAATGTGATTCCCAACCACAACAATGTTCAATTTCAACCTATAATTCCAAATCTAAACATCATCCCAAATAAAAACATTGTCCAAAATAAAATTTTCCATGATCCCATACAAACAGCACAAGTATACATTCCAAATCCACTTGAACAAAAACCAAATCAACTATATCAAGGGTGTCAAGATCAAATTGCTACACTTACCAAAATACTTGATTCATTGTGCCAAGAGACATCTACACCCCAAAATCAATACACTCTTCCATTGGTTAAACCATTTGATCAAAGCATTGAGTTGTGTCCACAACCACATCAAGAACAATATCTCCAATGTCAAGAGGTTGGATATCAAGATCAACAACATCAACAACAAACCCAATTGCCACATCTTGAAGATCAATCACCACATCTCCAAGATCAATCACAACAAGAATCACCTCAACAAGCACAAATCTCACAAGATCACAAACATGAATACACTCCTTTTGGAGTACCAATTGAATTAGTGCTAAGAAAAATATTAAATGCAAAACTCACCGCTCTTCCAAAAGTAAGTTCTTTCAACTTTATCCTAGGGTAAACTTCACTTGGAATAGGGGTGGATCTTATAGTGAGTGTCATAGAGAAAATATTCATAAAACATCAAATTGTTTTCAACTCAAAAATCTCATCCAAGACATTATTGATCAAGAAATAAAAATTGTTGAGGACAATGATCAAGATTCAACCACTATTGATAGTAGTGAGAATCTCTCCAGCACAATTGTTGAAAATGATGATCAAGATTTATCCATCAATGAGCACCTTGAAGATGTTTCTACCTCATCCAATGACCAAATCAACATACATCAAGAGTCACTTTTTAATCATGATCAAAACCTCCCAACAGTATCCAACAATGATCCAATTCAGGAAATGTTAACATCATTTGATCTTATGGTTGAAAACTATGACAATGTCTTCACCACAATTGTTGAAAACAATGATCAAGATCTATCCATCAATGAGCACCTTGAAGATGTTTCCACCCCATCCAATGATCAAATCAACATACATTAAGAGTCACTTTTTAGTCATGATCAGAACCCCTCAAACAATCATTTATTTCAAGGAGTGTTAGAATTATTTGATCCTATTTCAAGACATAATCCAAGATCCATCCACCAATAATCATGTTGAAAATGTCCCTACAACACCTAAGGAGTTAAAGGACATATCTCAAGAATTTATTCCAAACCATGATCAACATATTTCACCAAAGTCTAGTAATGGTCCTTTCCAATACATATTGACATCCTTTGACCTCATGGTAACAAATATTGAAGAAAACCTCAACTCAACACTTGATAAAAATTCACTCAAAGATGAAGAGGATACTGAGCAACTTCTCATGCCTAATGATGATATCCAAGAACCCTTTATAATCAATCTATCCTTTGAAACTGACCCATGTCAAGAACTTGATCTAAAGCATGTCAAAAGAAATTCCAAAATTAATCAAGATCAAAAATTTGTATCTCCAAGATACTAAAATGATATAATGGACACTCTCCAATCTATAAAAGATGTCACAAATGATGACAATATCCATATAGCACATATTCCTCCATCTACCCATGAGATGCTTACTCCTAATGGAAATGTAGATTTTCTTGATTCAAAACATGTCTCATACTCTTGATATCATTACCATGGAAAAAGAGTCTCTACTCTTAACATTTGTACCTATAAACCATTCCCTCATTACCATTTACCATGAAGTGATTTGTTTGTTTCATGTGTATTTTCTCCTCTACATCCCCATGGAAGAATGTTGGCTTAATTTCTATTTATTCAATATTAAGTTCAAATGTAGTAGCAATAGATAATTTAATACATGTAATGGATGCAATATTTACAATAAAATATAAAATATCATTGAAATCAATTCCCTTTACCTAGGAATAGCACTTAACCACTAAAATTTACTTTTACTTCTCAACCTCACCCTTATAAATTTATTTTCCTTGAAAACCCATGTGTAACCAACATGCTTCTTATTCTTAGTAAAATGAAGGTTCAAGATCCATATTGTTCTTCTTCTCAAGAGAAACTATATCATATTTCATGTCCTTATTCCAAATTTCTTAGCATTGAAAATATTGAGTCACTTAACTCCATCACTACAACTAATAAAGATATGGTTCTCCACTTTGAAATCTCACTTTGGATCTCTTATCCTTAAGAATATACACATGCCTCACAACTAAAACCTATGATATTTAATACAATGGAGACTTCTTACCCATCTGTTTAAGCGTCTTAAGATTTTTTTTCTAGAAGAGATGAAGGAGGAGATCTATTAATTAGATAACAAGTTGTGGGTATGTGCAAGATCATGATGGGCCAAAAAATGGCAATATTATGGGTATTTGTAGGGTATGTGGCTAACAACTTTTTTTTACCCAAAATTGATGAAATGAAAAGGGTTTTAAGAGGAGATTCTCAGCTTTCCACCAATATAAATTATGCTTTAATTTGAATTTAATAAATTATTATTCATTTTCTATTAGAATTATGACTAAAGTCCTGATCGATAGGCTCATTGAAAAACATCTATAACTTTCATACGGTGTCACATTTTTTGAATCTGAAACATTCGTCACATTCTATGCTTCACATACGATATGATTAAAAAAAGAAAAATTAAATTTCATAAAGTCTTGACCAAGTTAAGGTGGTCAGACATACAAGTTTTTATATTTGTTAAAAGTGGTAATAAAAAATTCATAATTAATTATTTACTTGGAAAAAATTATAAAAGAATATGCATCACATCTGGACATGAGTCCTCTACTTATATATAAAATATTATAAAAAAATATTATCATTTTATTATGGTTAGGGTGGTCAGATAGACACCTACTTCTTATTTTTCCCTAAAATTTAAGTACTCTTGCATTGAAATTTCAAATTTTCACTAAATAGATTTTATTTATTTTAAATAAACCTAGTAGTTTAGAAACTACATTCAATTTTATATAGATTCTATTCTTACATATTTTTGAAATAATATTGATAACTTATTCAATTTTTTACGTCAAGTTGCCTAACACTGATTTTTTGAATTTTTTGCCACTTAAGGGCCTATTTTTTCCATGATGATCTTGCACATACTCTTGTGATAAAATATTTTTGCATATAGTTTCTAATCTATAAACTAGCTCCATTCATAATAATCACATCTCTCTCAAAAAAATCTCACATTCATCTCTTCAACTCAATTTTCTCATGGGCTATAGGGATTTGTGTCATATACATAATTTGAATTTAATTTCATAATATCATTAAAGGTTATTAAGATCTATGAAATACTAAACCCATTGATAGATTACTATTATTGCATTTCCATTCTTAAGATAAAAATGTTAATGCATAACTATTACATCTATGTAGTTATTTATTTACTATAAAAGAGGAAAACCATTAAGACAAAACCTTATACCTTAACTAATCTACCCCATTGACTTATTTATATAAAGAAGTAGAAAAATTAAAAATTAGTGATTATTATATTCCTTTTATGAGAGGTTATTGTATGGTACCCATTAGTTAGTGATTCTTGCATGGACCTCCTCATAAGTTGGGTTTGATATTCTTCTTCTTCATTTAATTAATTAAAATAATTGTTTGAATTAACCTCCCCATTAGACCCATATTGAGCATCAAGTTCAATGTAAAGGGCGTATTCTTGGTCTTTTGGTTTAATTTATATCAATGTTCCTTTTGCATATATAGGTTAAGAGGTCTGTTGATGATTTTTTTGTTCAATGGAAACCCCCCTCTTTCAACCCCTTTATTAAAAAACTTTGGGCCTTCTCGTTCCCCCATTTGGCTTGGGGAATTTGGAAAGAGAGAAACAACCGGATTTTCAAGGATAAGGAATCTTCAGAGGAAATTGTGTTTGAGAGAATTCTTAGAATGATCAAGGAAAATTTTTCTATTGTCCCCTTTAGGGAAGATAAGATTGATGCTGTGGCTTGTTCCCCTTTTGATAGCTTGAATGCTAGGGAATGGAGAATTAGTTGGGATATATCCATTGCCCCCAATTCTACCAAAAATCCCAGGGTTGGAATTTGCTGGAGTTTTCCTATGGAAGGATGGGCTAAAGCCAACTTCGACCGGGCGGCCAAGGGAAACCCAGGAAAGGCTGGGTGTGGTGGGGTCTTAAGAGATTCGGAAGGTAACTTTATGGGTGCTATTACCTCTCCCTTGGGAATCCAAACCAATCATGTGGAGGAAGCGGTGGGGGCTTATTACATAATCAACTTGGCTGTGGGAATTAAATGCAAAAATCTATGGCTTGAAGGTGACTCAAAAAATATTATTGATAGCCTTTGTGGCATATCACAGCTCGGATGGTCGATAAAAAATTGGATTGATGATTCTAAGGCCTTACTTAGGGTGATCCCGCAATAGTGGTTTACACTTTTTGGCCTAACTGGACACTGATATTATTTTTTTAACACAATCTCCACATTCGGGCACCTATAGCGATTAAACCGTAAAGAATTTGAAGATGATGCAAACTAGAGTTTTGTCATATTTTGTCTGTAGATTCTAAAAATATTTTTTCAATTTTTTGGAATCAGATTGCACTTCTTTTTCCATCTCCCACGAAAATTGGTTTTTTTCAAAAACAACATTTTTAGAAAAGTGCCACCGTATAAATTATAACTTTTTTTCCTTGAAAGATAAAATTCCAATTCTTTCAAATTTAGATTTGTATCTCCGATATCTAGTGCTTCCACTTAGTTAGATAGTTTTTTATTGAATATTTTTTCTTTAATCAAGTTTTAAAGTCAAATCAATTACAATTCAGACATAACACATAACGTATAACTTTTCACTGTATGTATCGATTTTTTTTTTTTTTGTTGGATCAAGGACTCCAATATCTGGTGCACTCATATTTTTCAAATTTTTTTTGATAATCTTCTATTTTTCCACTTGTGCAGAATAGAGAGTTTTGTTTTTGATGAAAAACCTATATTTAATAAAACTTAAAAAACAGATAGATAATATAATCAAAACATACTAAAATTATATTCGTTGGATAGCTCGTTTTGAGGGGAACCCGATACTAGTTGGTTTTTGAGATCTTCTCCATTTTCATTCTGAAATTGAGCTTCGAAACACAAAATTTTCAACAATTCTGGTGCCTTAGGAACCAAGGATGAAAAAAGAGGGGTTCGGCCGAACAAGTGTTCGGTCGAACATCTTGGAAGGGTTCGGCCGAACTTGGGTTCGACCGGACCCATGTTCGGCCGAACCACCAACACATACAATTAAAAAAAGAAATTAAATGAATGTGTTTTTTGTTTTAGCCATACTAAATGGGTTCGGCCGAACCTAGGTTCGGCCGAACCCACTCCAGTATGATTTTTAAATAGGGGATTTAGTTGGTTCGGCCGAACCCATTTGATATGAGGAATGGGAAAATTTTGAAATTTCCTTCCTCTTCAAAAGTGTAAACCACTTATGTGGCTTCACCCCTTAGTAACTTTGATAATATAAAAATAACTCATGCCTACCGTGAGGCGAACGCGGTTGCTGATTTTTTTTCCAATGAGGGAGTTAAGAGTGACACTTTCCTTACGTGGCATAAGAAGACCAACCTCCACTCTAATGTTCAAGCTCTTTTGGAGTTCGATATGGTGAACGGAAAAAAGGCGGTGTCATGTCATAATGAGAAAGGTACGATTCATGAATAGCAATATCCAAAGATTTAATGGGGCTGAGTGGATCCGGATGATTAATTATCTTCTTTGGCACATATTGTGGGTCCTGAGAAACAAAGGAACTTTCTGGAACAAGACTTCTTTCTGTAACAGTTTTTGCTTTAACCTATCTATTATGGGTGGGGAACTGAAGAGGGTGGAGCCTACCAGCTTTGAATCACACGCTAAGAATGCTAAAGCTTGGAGTAAAATCAGAAAGGGTGGATTACTTCCGTTCATTGAGAAACTCCATGGCCCTAAGGAGGAGATTACTGACTTCTTTGAGAAGAATTGGAATGATGGGGAGGTTTTCCTATTTGGGAGGAAAGTTCAAATTGATGAAGCCCTGATTGCGGAGGTCACGAGCATTCTGATGGAAGAGCACAAATTCTTCAGAGACAGGAAATTCTCTGATGAAGCTGTTTTGAAATTTCCCAAATCAGAAACGGAGAAACAAAATCTGGTCAAGATGTCGAATAGCTACTATGAAGTGGACACTATAAAAGCTCTGTGGAGAAAAGTGCTAAGGGTTATCATGGAGTACATCACCCTCGACGGCCGCTTCACTAGGGTCTATGGTTATCACTTCATGCTACTTAATCACTTCTGGCATAATGAACGTGTCTCTATGCCCTTCTTCTTGCTTTGTTCTCTAAGAAACAACTTTTCTGATCATAGAAGAAGCCCTAAAAGATACCCGATTCTTCACACGGGTCTTTTAAGACTTATTTTTTAGCACTTTCAGAATATGCCCACCCTTCCTAACCCTCTTGCCCTGCTGGAGCTTGATGAAGATGATACTGAGCCTAGCTTGTCTGAAACCAAAGCGTCTCCCGACCGTGTCCAGAGCCCTTCTCCTCCTTTGCCCCATCCTTCTGCTTCTAGCCGCCCCCCTCAACCTTCTAGAGCTTGCTCTATTTCGATCTTTGGCCAATCTAACCCTAATGCCAATTTGGCTCGCTCTAGCTCCCTGCTTAAGAAGCTTGTTTCCTACCCTAATGACTCCCCTGCTATTTCTGCTAAGACGGTTGGGGCCAGCCTTGATGAACCTCACGCCCCCCAGAATATTCATCAGGAAAACTTGAGCCCCTTGAGAGGTGCGGAGTCGGTGTTTTTTGGGGTCAATCCTGAAAGTGACCCCCTTTTGACTTTGTTGGTAATGCCAAAACCTACTCCCAGGACCAGCTCAATTCTGCCAAATGGGTTTTTCATGAGATAAGCGAGCTGAAAACAAAAAAATTGTCTCTTCATAGCAAACTAGGGGAAATTGAAGTTAATGTTGCTGGGCTTATTCAGCTCGAAGCGGAGAAGCACAACAATATGAAGGATATTCCTCAAAAGGACAGCACTATTGAAAATGAACTTGAAAAAATCAAAGGAACCTTGAAAAAGATCGCTGAGCAAAATTGCAGAATTGCCAAACATAGCTCTGTTATCATCAAGGCTATGTCTGAAAGACTAGAGAAAACCCAGAAGAGAGCTCTAATTGTTGACCTTGATCAGGAGAAAGACCAAGACGAGGAAGCTGGCATATCTAAACATACCAGATCTAGCACGAAAAGGAAAGTCCAGACTACCCCTAGTATGGCTCAGATCTTTATGGAGGGGGCTCAAGAAATGGCGGACTTGGAGGAGGTTGCGGATGAGCTCCTGAACTCTATGAATTAGTGGTGGTCGGGCCCTGCTTCTTCTGTTTGTTGGCTGATTGCTGGCTTCTTTGAGGCTTTTTATTGCTGCCTGCTGATGCTGGTTTTATTTTCTCTGGCAGTTTTTTTGTTTTTTGGACCACTGTTTCGGTCTTCTCCTGTATTGTTACTTTGTGGTTTTGGGTCCCTATAAAACCCGTTTATCCCCCTTTTATCAAAAAAATTATAATCATATACCATCTTTGTTTAAGGTTAAAAATATTGTACTCCTTAAATCCATCATTGTACTTGACGAAGATGTACCTCTCTTCTTTAACATCTAACTTGAATATATTCTCCTTTAGAAAATGCAAATATTCTTCATAATTTAATATCCTCCTAGATATCTTGCAACAAAGGATTTTTTCCAATCCAAATCTACTTAGCAATCTAGGAACACTCACAAATGCGGCCTTATAATTGACTGTCCTTCTTGATATCCTACAATGGAGTTTTTTCTTGTAAAAATCTTTAGGATTTTTTTCCACAACATATGAAGTTGTGTATTAATCAAACAATAAGTTATAATCATAAATTCTACCCAAATTTTGTCTTAAACCAACTCCAATGAGTGTAATTCTATCTCTCTCCAATAATATCATGTTAATCCTCCCTTCAAATTAACTCTATTGAGAGGTCTATGTATTTTTGTAACACCTGGCAATGCCATTATCCCAATAAAAATTATAAAAATATACTAAATTAACTTCACCATTTTTTATCCTTAAAACCTTGATCTTTTATTCTAAATTAAGTTTCCTACAAGAGCATTAACATATTTAAACTTTGTGAAGAATTTTTACATTTTCTCGATGGAGAAAAGCAATATTTTTTTCTAGAGAAATTGCCAATAAAAGATAAGTAGTATAATTTTTAAATAATTGAAGATGCCTCAATAACATCATATATATCACTATGAATAAAATCCAAAATCCTCATATATCTAGGATAGCTCAAATTAAAAAATAAATTAACTTCTTTTCATGAATATGATTCTCAAAAAATTCAAATATAAGGAACATTAAGCTATCCCCTCTACCATATTTTTAGGTTTCAAGGTCCAAAGACCTTTCCCACAAATGTGGCATATGTGTTAGTGTATATTTTACATACACATAGACTCTCAGACTACTCAGGGATCCCTTGACACTTGCTCATGTGAAGTGTCAAGTTAGTTAGGAGTATTCAGAGGTATCAACTCACTTATGACACTTCATGCTACTTTTGTGGTTGTCAACTTGCCACCACTCCATTTATGAAGAGTCTTGTCCTAATTTAATGGAGATCATGTGTCTTTCTCATGTCTATTTATGTACACCTATTTGACTCATAGACTTGATCCAGTTTATGCATACTTTGTGCTCTTCATTTGTGCTTATTATTTTATCTTTGTCATTTGCAGGTTGTTACATGGTACCACTTGTGTATCAAAAAAAATTATAGGAACATAATTATTGGTAGCTCTATTAGTCAGCTGGCATCAAAGATCTAGTTTGCTTGAGCAATTTAGTGAGTTCTAAATGCTACTGTCATGTGGAAGGTGCCAAGTCCTCCATTCAACACACACAACCCCTTGCTCATTGTGCCCGTTTTTATGGTGGCGTGATTGTGCAGAGTGTGGTGCAGGAAGGCAAGAAGACCCAACACAGAAGTCCTTTGTACCACCTCATGCAATTTGCAAAGAAACCCGTACCCATCCACACACACGATTTTCTGAGGCACACTCATAGACGATTCGGTGAAGCACGATTGTGAGAGGCGTAAAGAAGAGACCTGACATGATAAGAGTCCACAATTCTCTTGTAGCTTGTTTGGCGTTACTTACACAGGTGCGATTTGATAGTTAAAATTCCCAGGCCATGGGTGTTCTATCCACCTTTAGCCCCTGGAAATATAGTATTTTAGCCCCTAGTTCTTTCTAGTTCGAAGGGGGTTTAAATATCTCTCATTTTTTTTTCTCTTTTTTAGTATTAGGCTAAAAAAAATTAAAAAAAAAAATTGTCTTCTCTTTTTCTTTTTTTTGGAAAGAAGGCAAGTTTCAATTTTAAAGGTAAAAAATTTCAAAGATTTATAAATTTTTCACGGTAATTTGGATTTGAGTATTCCCTTTTGTAAAAAATATTTATTTTTCCACGAATCCAATGGGCATAATATGACACTCACAATATAAAGTGCCAATTTTTTGCCCCATTTGGACTAGTTACAAAGGACTCCTATAAAGTGCCAAATGGTGGGGGACAAATAATCAAAGGGGGTGTTGTGCATGGTCTATTTTCACACTTCCTCGAGAAGTGCTTTTGTGTGTTGTGTTATTACTTCACTTTTGCATGCATTGTGTGTTGTGTGTGCTATCTAAGTCTAGCAGCATGGAGTCTAATATTATTGTACTACCCGTAACACCTTTCCAATACCATGATTGGAGTTTGAAAGTAATTATTGTACTTAAGAACAAAGGTTTATATACAGTAACTATGGGAAAGGAGAAAGAACCCAACACAGCTAAAGAAAAATAAAAGTATTTTAATAAGTTTGACCAAGAGTTTGGCATTCTATGCTTAATTTTTTCTCTTGAATTATTGTTCCATAATTAGAACTTGAAAAATTTGATGTTTGGTAAGCTCTAACAAAAATGTATGGAAAAATTGATGAACTTAGAATCCACAAGTTCGAAAATCAACTCTTAGGTCTTAGACCTATGAGTTTTCCAACATTAGATGAATTCTTCACTAAACTTAAATCTTTACAGTTGCAGTTAAAAGATTGTGGAATTAACAAGAAATAGGATCAGTAAATCCTTTATGTACTTTCCAAGCTAGGACTGGAAATTTCTATGTTTGTCTCAACTTTCTACTCTACTAAATGGGCTCTTGGAGCCTCATGGTTAATGCCCACACTTGATAAATTTATTGCTTACCTCTCAAGGGAGCATGAAATGCTAGTTTAAATGGGAACTTTTAAGTCTAGTAAGCCTCAAGCCCTACTTGTACGGAATGAAAGAAAAAACTTTAAAGGGAAAGAAGAAGAAAACTAAAAAGGACAAGGAAGTTAAGAAAGAAGGAAAATTTGACAAATCCAAAATGGATAAATTTTCTCAACAAAGTAAACCAATTATTAAGAAAGTTAAATGTGCCTTTTATATAAAAACTTGGACACGATGAACAACAATGCATGAAGAAAAAAATTGAGCATCCCAAACATATTCTCAAAAAGAATAATATAGGGCTACCTGATTTTGTCAAGGCATCTTCATCAACTCATGAAAATACTAAGGAAAAAGAGAAATAAAAGGGAAAAGCCTTAGTTGCTACAACACCTCATCCCCATCATGCTTTATAGGAATTTGGTGCTTCACACCATATCAGTTCTTCACAAATCATTTTTTCATCCTTAGAGAAACCCAATATGTCTGCAATCACCTTAGGTGATGATACTCTAGCATTGGTCCAATGGAGAGTGTCTATTGAAGTTGAAGGTTTAACATTGTCAAATATTCTAAGTGTTACTTCACTATCAACTAATCTCCTTTCAGTATATCAAATAAATCATCTAGGAAAGGGCATCAGAGTAAATTTATCCCCAAATTCAATTAAGATAGAGAATTTCAAAGCAACAAGTTGGTAGCAATAAGGGAGGTAAATCACCAATCTATATTATCTACCTTCTCCAATTTTTCTAGAGATGCTTCTCCAAAGGAACTACTAACTTGTTTAGATGAAGTTAGAAAATAATGACATGAGCAGTTTGGCCATTTAAACTAGGTCACTATCTTGAACAACTATGTCAACATAATATGGTCAAGGGATTACCAGAGGTTACATTTTCTAAAGGACTTTGTGAAGGTTTTGCACTTGGAAAACATCCAGAAGAAAAATTTGACAAAGGAAAATCATGGAGGGCAACACAAGTCTTAGAACTTGTTCACAATGATGTTTTAGGGGATTTTCCCCATCCACATTTTACAAATGCTAAATATGTTCTCACCTTTATTGGGGATTTCTCAAGATTTACATGGGTCTACTTCCTTACAAAAAAATCAGAAGTAGGTGAATAATTTCAAGATTATAAATCTCTTAAAAAAAATAGTTAGGGAAAGTCATCAAAGTTCTCTTAATACATAACAGGATGAGTATGCCAACAACCATTTTGGGAAGTTTTGAATAGTAGAGTGGATAGATTTGTAACACATAGTTCCTTATACCCCCAAAAAATGGTGTTGTTGAATGCGAAAATAGATCTTTAAAAGAGATGGCTAATTTTATGATTCACTCTAAGGGCCTCACACCATCATACTAGGAAGAAATAGTCAACTTCACATGTTATATTCAGAACAAATTTCCTCATAAATCCTTGAAGCGTATTACTCCCTTTGAAGCTTGGAAAGGATGAAAACCAATAGTTGATCATTTCAAGGTCTTTGGCTCTCTTGCCATGGCATGCATTCTACAAGAGCATCACAAGGCCATGGATCCACAATCCAAACATTGCATCTTTTTCAGTTATCTAGATGACCTGTAAAAGGCTATTGCCTACTCAACCCTACCACATGAGTTATTTATTGAGAGAAGTGTTAAGTTTCAAGAAAAACCTCTTGAATCTATTCTTCAATTTTTTCAGCATATTGTGGATTCACTAGATCTCAATTATACTTCTTATGATTCAGATCATTCACAAAAAATTATTAATGCATCATCGTCTTCTTCTTCTAGTTATGACAATGATGATAGTGATGAGAGTTCTTCTTATCCATTTCAGGGATTGCATCAGAAGTTGATATTTCCACACCAAACTCTCCCACATCTTGAACTCTATAATCACTTCACAAGGAAAATTCATTTGTACGGGATCCAATAGACAATAGAAAAAAAAAATGAGTGCCAAATGCCCTGTTTGCTTCAATTTCTAATCCATTGACATTTAAAGAGGCATCATACATACCTAAGTGGGATATTTTTGTGGATTAGGAATATGATTCCTTGATTAGAAACCACTCTTGGGATTTGACTTCCTTTCCTAAGGGAAGGAAGAAAGTTTGATGTAGATGGATATATCAAAATAAATTTGTAATAGATGGGTCAATTGATAAATACAAAGCATGGTTGGTTTCCAAAGGTTTTTCACAAGTTGTACACATTGACTATACAAAAACCTCTGCACCAAATGTTAAGATGACTTCAATTTGACTCACTTTCTATAGCGGCAACACATGTATGGGTTGTATATCAGATGGATGTGAAGAGTGAATTTCTTCATGTATAACTTAAGTAGGATATCTAAATGGAAAAACCAACAAGGTTTGTTTAGGATTCATCCATAGTTTGTAGACTTATGAAATCTCTTTGTGGCCTCAAACAAGCCCATAGGGCTAGGTATGCAATGACATATTCCTACCTCCTATCATTAGGTTTTACTAGATGCCATTTAAATCCTAATATGTATCTACTATAGCAAGATGATTCACTTTTGATACTAGTTCCATATGTTGATGATCTTTTGATTATTGAGAGTACTTCATTTTCCATTGCAACAATGAAGTCAACACTTTAGGATAAATTTTTCATGACAGACTTGGGTTTTTTGTACTACTTCCTTGGCATTGATATTTCACAATTTGATTTAGGTATCATTCTTGTACAACATAAGTATACTCTTGATTTACTTGCATGGTTTAACATGACTACTTATAAACCAGCAGCAACTCCCTTTCTATTTGGAATCAAGATTGAGACTTCCTATGCCACATTATTGGTTGATACTACTTTGCATCAACAACTTGTTGGTAGTCTTACATACTTGACTCATACCAAGTCAAACATTTCATATGTAGAACTAGCATGCTTTCAAATTTTAAGTAGCAACCTCATGAGTTGCATTGGAAAGAAACTAAGAGGATCCTTCATTACCTTCATACTACTCTTGGGTTTTAGAATCACTACAAAGTTGTTTCATTAATTGACTTGGTTGGTTTTATGGGTTCAAACTGGGCTAGTGATACTAAGCATCACAAGTCCACTTTAGGTTACAGTTTTTCACTTGTTTCAAGTCATATTTGTTGGTCTAGCAAGAAGTAGAATTCTATTTCTATATCATCCACATAGGCATCTAGTTCAGGGGGTCTATCAACTCAACTACTAAGGCTATATGGCTTTAGAGAATTCTTTTTGAGATTGGTATTCCTTTCAAGCAGCCCATGGTCATTTATGATAACTAGAGCACCATTCAAATATGCAAGAATCTGATTCAACATCAATTAAACAAACACATAGAGATTCATATGCATTATATTTGAGAGCTTATTCTTGGGTGAATTATCAACTTAGTCTTTTTCTAGTTTTTAGAGAAGGTTTCTAACCTTTTCACCAAACCCTTTACTGAGAGCAAGTTTATTCATCTATGATCTCTTCTTGGCATGCAATGTACATCAATAGAAACATCATCTTTGGGAGAGGCTTTCTCGCCTTCTCATCTTAACTCTCTTGTGGAGGATAGTTTTCTCCCACTGCATTTTTTTTTCCATTTATGATAGATTGCATTATACATGGGTACCTCATTAGGCCACATAATCGAGACTCATTTCTTTTGTATTGTACATGGGTACCTCACTAGACCTATAGTCAGGACCCATTTCTTTTGTACCCACCTTAGCTATACTTAAGGGGTGGTGTTAGTGCATATTTTTCTTACACATAGGTTTTAAGCCTACTTACACATCCCTTGACACTTGCTCATGTGAGGTCCCAAGTTAGTTAGGAGTCTTTACAGGTGTCAAATCACTTTCAACACCTTATGTTACTTTTGTGATAGGCAACTCACCACCACTCCATGTATGAGGAGTCATGTTCTCATTTCATGGAGATCGAGTGCCTTTCTTCTTTCTATTCTTGCACATGCCTATTTTGCTAATTTACTTGGTCGACTTTAGGCATACTTTGTGTTCTACATTTGTGCATTTTATTTTATCTTGTTGATTTGTAGGTTGTTACAATATGTTTTCATGCCAAAACATAGTCTTCATGATATGGAGCTTGTGATTATAGAATCAAGAACCTTATAAATATTACATTCAATAGTAATACCTACATTAAGGTGAAATAATGCTCTATTGTGAACTCCCTTAGCCAAAATAGTGGCTTTGCACTCCATCTTCCATCCTTCTTTGCTAAATACTACTTGGATATCCAAGTGATTCATTTTTCTCGCAAACAACATGTTCCTTGCCAAACAAGGAGTATGTAGAACACTGAAAAGAGATTTGGTCCTATTTCCAATTGTGAGATTGACAATGTCATGATTGATAATCTTGAGAGATGTATTGTCTTCCACATATAATCTTCCACATATAATTTTCCGCCATCAATTCTCTTATAATTAGAAAAAAAATTAAAAAAAAATCATGTTGATTCAATGATCCATCCATCCTCACACACGTGTAGCAAGGTGTACAAAAAGCACATCTTGAATATCTTCATTCAAAACTCTCAAATTGAGATTACTACTAAACTCAATTGGGACCTTCTAGTGTTTGTATTTCTTCTTCATGTTGTAAATCCTACCATAATTCCAACACTTAACCTTAGATTTTGTAAAAGACTTAGATCTTCCGCTTACGTTTGGATCCCTTATCCTTCTATTCGATTAAATGTATTTATCCATCGAATGACCTATGATAACCAAAACATCCTTCAAATATTCTTATGTTTTCCACCCTATTTCTTCTAATAATAAGGCACTGACCACCTCCTAAGTTTCAACTTGGAGATAGTACTACTAATTTTGTTCCACGAATTTACCAAAGAACACAACCTCACCAAACTCCAACTATCAGCGGTAAAAGTAGACACCATCGAACCCGATTGAACTGAAACACAGAGAAAAACAAAATGCAGGCTAGGCATTGGGCATGTGAAGCGGTAGGGGAGAGGGACTAAGATACAGATAAAAGTGAGGGTGTCTTTTTGTGGAGGAAAGCACGCGGAAGAAATGCAGAAGCGACCCACTTTGTAATGAAAGTGCGTGATGTCATTTATGCAAAGAAACGTAGAATGTTGTGACTGGATATGCTGTGAGCGTAGAAGAAACGCAGACCTATTTTGTATGTAGGTTTTCACAGCACCACAGTCACATTCGTGTTGTACACCAATAATTAAAGTCGGCCAAGAGTCCAATAGATAAGATGTTCACTTTACCGTAGGCATTTTCAAAAAGAACTCTTAATTTACGAATAGATTATAAAGATGCCGCAATAAAGCAGTTCTAAGCTGGATGCAACTGATAAGCCAAAAAGTGGCATATATTCATTTCTGTTACCCAGCCATGGTAGGTTGAACATGGTAGAAAGCATTATAACAGTTGAGCACAGGGATTATTCATAATATTATTTTAAAATAAATAGTTTTGTAATGGTGAAATTTGCCCTTTTTTGTTATTATTCTTTGTGGCAAAGAATTTAAGGGAGAGGAGTTAATTGTGGGCAAGGGACACATAGGGTATCGAATATGATAGCCTAGGACTCAGTTTTGGGTAATAAAAAAGTCAATAAATTTTCACTTACTATTCAATTGCAGAACACCTTTTTCCATAAAGTACACAAATTGATCAATCATGTGATGCCACATTAGCATAACAATAATACATTACTTAGTGACCCATTATGGTCTCACTTACTTTTTGGGCTTTTTCGGATACCTTGACAAAAAGCATGCTGATGTGGCCTTATATATATATATATATATATATATATATATATATATATATATATATATATATATATATATATATATATAAGCAAGAGACTTGCCAAATAAGCTGTTATACAAATTTGGGAGTGATTTTAAATTTTCACATAAGACTTTGGGAAGCACAAAGTTTGGGTGGTCCACCATGGCTTCTCTCCCTTTATAGGAATTTAAAACTCAAAATTAAAGTTTGAAAGTATTTTTTATGTATAAAATTAAAAATATTGTTTTTAATAATAATATTTTGATAAGTAGCAATATTAAGTAATTTTCTCATTTTTTTGGGGGTTATATTTAAGAAAAGGATAATTTTATGTCATGTCTTGGTTCTATTTTATCTTAATTTTTCATTTATTATTATAAAGAACCAACAAAATTATTTTATTTTTATGACAACTAAAACTTTAAAGCGCGTACTGACAACATGAAATTTTTTTTTTTTTGTATATTTCTTTATTCCATTGTTCATAACTAGCATACATATATTAAATATTAATATATATAAAATACACCGAGAGTTATCCATCTCGAGGCTAAAATTTATATTTAAAATTAAAATAATATTATATAAAGTATTCACTTGAACACTTAATTACATGAAAAAAAGACTTTATTTGCTTATTATTAAATATTGTCATTATAAAATCTTTATAAATTGTTATTGAAAAGATTCAAAATATTAAATTTTATAAATATAGTATAAAACAAAAAATTATCTATTATACAACCATCGGAATGGATGTGCTTAATTTGGCTTTAACTTTGTAAAGATCAAAAAAATTAATGTAGTAAAAAATAATTCCCCAATTAGAATCCATCAAATACACCATTTATGCCATGTTGAAAGGCACACAACTTCCACTAAAACCATGAGGTTACACTCAAATCAAAACTCTAAAAATACTTTTTGTGAGCAAAGAAAAATACACAAGCGAACAAAAATTAAGAATCACATGAGGGAAAAAAAATTAAACATGAGTAAAATTACCTTAAGAACAATTACACAGTAGAAACTATGAGTTGTACTTCAAAATATAGATTTACAAGGACACATTCGTCTACAATAGACATTCACCATCGTTATGAGTTTTGGAAAAATTGAACCTCCATAGTCTATATGCCCTATTCTATGTAATCTATGCTTGATGTTCAACGACTTTGATATATAATAAATGGAAGCATACAACATAATTTGGATTACATTGAATAGCGGGCATTGCTACTATCAACTTACAACCACATATCCTTAAGCAGTCAAGCATGCATTGCTTTGCACACTTTGTGGGTACTTCATTCCACTCCTCATCATAGAAAAGGGCAGTGATGTCTTCAAGAACTATGTGTACAATACTTCTAATTGCAGATGCATTTGGATGATTTTTTAGAATAATTTGAACATTTGGATCATTGAAACAAATCTTAGCTAGGCACTTCCCAGTTAATATATTGCTTATATTTATGGAAACAACTGCAAATGCACCAAATACAACTCAATAATTAAAAGAAAAAAACTAAAGATGCAGACCAAACCTTTACTTTGTAAACCCTTAATAGGAAAAATATGAAAATTTTAGAGAATTAAGTTATGTCAGACCTCCTCCCTAAACAAAATTTCTTACCATTATCTTCCCCATCTGAAGAATGAGGATGCGCGTTGCAGTAAGAAATAATCCTTAGTGTTGGGCAGGGGCAGAATTTCAATCACCCACAATAGCCCACTCATTTGCAAGTGATTTAGCCCACATCTAGGTTTGGATTTCATGAGGTCATCTAGTTTCCTAGAGCTTTTCCATTTGTTGAATTGTAATTGTGGTTCATCTTCGCATTTATTATCGGCCATGTTAGAAACACAAGTAGATTATAATTGTTCAATTGCAATATTATTCAACTAAATATCAAAATCTATTACAATGATCTCTTATATAAAGAGTTTTAGAGATAACAACAATAAAAGAAAACTCATGTGAATAGGCTGCATGAATAAAGAAAGCTAAACAAAGCAGCTAAATAATGGAAAGATGGCAAAGCATCAAATTAGTTTTAAAGCAAAATAAAAACAAAAAAACTAAAGCTAAAGCTAAGAAATTCCATTTCTAATGTGTGACTGTCTCTCTTAAAAATGCATTAAAAAATATCATAAAATAATTTGCATAAGGAAGTTTTTTATTTAAATATCTTTAATATGTTTGCAAGAGAAATCACCACAATATCTTGAAAACCTAAATTTCATTCTAAAATTAAATTAATTAAATTATAGTGATTATCTATACAAATGAATTAAAAAAAATTCATATTCATTTTAAATTTAGATATAAAAACAATCTTTCTATTTTATCTTTTCTTGTAGTGATTATCTATACAAATGAATTAAACAAAATTTTGTATTCATTTTAAATTTAGATATAAAAACAACCTTTCTATTTTATTTTTTCCTCTCTTTGCATGTAAATTATTTCATTTTCTAAAATGATACTTAAAAATGCGTTTAAAAAATTGTAAAACCATTTACATAGGAAAGTTTTTTATTTAAATCTCTTAACAATAATGATTGCATGTTTTTTCAAAAGATAAGAAGATAAGATCATTGATTAGTGGATATGGATTTGCATATCATTTGAACATCAATTTCTAGTTGAAGAGTTTTTCCTTACACTTTGCTTTTTCATGGATGCCATTATAATACGCCTCTTGATGTAAATAATGTATAAATATATATTATAAAATAAAAAATCTTTATAATTATACAAATGATAAAATACTATCAACAATGAGAAAAAATGATAAAAATAAATGCCTCAAGAAGGATAACTCTCGATGTATTTTATATAAATAATAATATTATATAAATACTAATTTATTATAATACTTACTATAATTAAATTAATTTGAATGATAAAAAATGATCCACAATTTTGGTCTGCAACTTTGAGGGTTTTCTCGAGGGTTTGAGTAGGGTTCTATCGTGTGTATGGGGAAGGCTCAGTCCTCCTCCATAGAGTGTTCTTCCTGCAATGCTTTTGGAATCAGAACCCCTAAATGGTGTTTCCCCGGTGCAGGGTGGCAGGCCAAGCGTTGATAATCATCCAAAGTTGTTCAAAGAAGTCATCGAAGGAAACCAAGTCAAGCATCATGTCGGTGCCAAGTTTATGGTTGAAGTAGGTTAAGGCGATAGTTTTGGGGGCTGTAGAGGAGGTAAGTGCACCCCTTACCTGCTTAGAGTAGATGTTTTCTCTCTAAATGAAAAAATTTGTAATATTTTGTGTGAAAAGACAAAAAGCTAAAAAATCTAGGGGTGTTTCTAGATATTGTGGATTTAAATAAGATCCCGACAAGAAGATACATGGACGCCTGGTTGGCGGACGTGTGGGGTAAAAAATTGGGGTTATCTTTCTCTTTCTATAGAATGATACAAAAAGGACTTTATGTGGTCTTTCTCTGGTCTCATGAAATGCAGATGAAGGTTTTGAATAAGCATTTTTGGAGCATACGGAAAAACACTATTAGGGAATTGCCCTAGTCACCTAAGGCCATCAATGATGAGGTGTTAGCCTTATCGTGCCCTAGATTGGATATCATAAAAAATGTACTTCCCTATTTCTAGAGCTTTATTCCTCTGTTGCTTGAGCCATATGGTCAGGTTCTTAAAATTGACAATATCAAAACTACCCTACCCCATACGGATGCTAGGGTCCTGGTTTCCTTAGACCCCGGAGTTGAGATTCCTGACATCTTGAGACTAAATCTAGGAAATGAAAGCATGCACTGTGCAATTGAAGTGCTTGGGGGTTTGAACTCCTGTTATTTGTGCCACAAAGAAGGGCATTTGAGAAAGAATTGCCCATTGATAAGAAGCAAAATTTTACACACGAGACCCTCAAAAGGAAATTCAGTTGGGAATCTTGGCTCACCTGATTGCAGGGTTCAGATGGAAGGAAATGGTCACTCCGAGGATAAGGGTGGTAGTGACATACCAAATGATAATTTGAAAACCGGTTATGGCAACTCTAACAACTCTTTGAAAGAGAAAATGGATAATGACAACACCTCACAAATGACTATGAGTGCAAACCCTAAAAAAATTAGCAACTTAATGTAAAATAATGAAAGAATTCTTAAAGCTGCGACAACACCAAACTATGAGATTAACAACATAGAAGTCTAACCTGAATATGTTAATGAAAGTTGGGGAATAGTAAATGAAAAAATGACTTCCCAACAAGATTCTTCTGATGGTGGCACTCACACCGATGAGGACTCCCTAATGGGAGAGGTGATGTCTGATTCCTCATCACAATACTCTCATGATTGTGGTATTGAAGCCTGTGATAACTCAAAAATTGAGTGTGGGGGTCAAAAAAACATTAAGGTAGGCCTAGTCAAAGTGAAGGACATTTTTTCTACCTTTGAGACCAAGGTCCTACCTACAAATGCCCAACTTAGTATCACCGTTGGACTAGGTGGTGGGTAGGTTGTTGGTGAGGATGGGTTGGCTCTGGATGTTAGCCCATTGGTCTCCAACAAGTAGTTTACCAATAGTGTTGAGAGGTGTATAGGTGAGGGGGGGGAAATTGGTGGAAAAGGTGGAAATGATGAGGTGGTGCCACATCGTGAGATTGGGGGCTTGAAATCTAACCCTCCTTTTGTACCTACCTCTAATAAGGTGGTAAGGTGGGAGCCCCCACCCTGGCTAGTAAAAGAAGGCCTAGCAGGCCAAAGAAAGAAGAAGGCTTGTTAATTCCAGTTGGGAGGGGTAATATGAAACAAGCCAAAAGGAAAAAAACTAAGTGCAGTTATTGCAAGCCCAGTGTTGAAAAGATTAGAGACTGAGATGCCAAAAAAAATTTATGCCTTTTGGCATGAAAAAGTGGTTGCCCCTCCGATTGGTATTGATGGCTCTTAATTTCATCTCTTGGAACATGCAGGGATTAGAATCCCATGGTAGAAAGCATGTGGTTAGAAGATTCATTAGGCAATGCAAAAAAAAGGATGTAGTTTTGTTGCAAGAGCTCAAAGCAATAGGGTTTGCACTTGATATTATCCTTAGGTGCATTTGGAAAGATGCAACTTATTTTTCCACTCAACATGAAAGAGGGAGGGGTGGGGCCACCATTATGCTATCTAACAAATGGATCCACCTTGTAACCAGCTCTGGGGCATCCCCATGCAATAGGGTGGTTTGGATGAGACTATCAGTAGAGGATCAAGCCTTTGGGGTGTGCTCCATCTATGCCCCAAATGAGCACAATGAAAGGATCAAGATTTGGACTTGGCTAAGCAGCTTGGAGAATATACCTTGGATTCTAGGTGGGGACTTTAATATGATAGAAAACAAAGAAGACAAAGCTAGGGGAATTGATATGGAATGGAAAGGGAATAAGAGATTCTTCTCAGCAAGAATGAAAGAAAAGTTGAACCTAGTTGACCTAATACAAGGATAGAAGAAGGATTTCCCAAACATTTGGTGCACTTGGTGCAACTTTCAGAAAGGTTTGAAGAGAATATATTGTCATTTGGACATATTCTATTTTAATGATGGCTTTTTCATTTTAGATTCATTAAGGGATGGGTACAAAGTAGAAGTGCATCCCTCCACACTATCTAATTACCACCCTATAAAAGCAAGGTTCCTGCTCAAATCGAGGGGTAGGCCTATGAGGAGGAGGGGGGGATTCATTCTGAACATTA
This sequence comes from Sequoia sempervirens, assembly GCA_007258455.2. Lineage (NCBI taxonomy): Eukaryota > Viridiplantae > Streptophyta > Pinopsida > Cupressales > Cupressaceae > Sequoia > Sequoia sempervirens. The sequence goes on along the minus strand of VDFB02000015.1, from coordinate 221,725,258 downwards.
AACTACTTCAGGACAACGATAGTGTGGATGTTGTGGCATCTCTCATAAAGATGAATCAAGGTATTTGTAAGAACCTAAGTACCATTGAGAGGTGGGATCTAAACACCAAGGGCTGAAAGTCATTATTTCAAATAACTGGAAGCAAGAAAGCCCTAGATAGGAAGAGAAGAGAGGGCCTATTACAAGAAGAGTTGTTCCAAGCTGAGTCTTGCTTGTAAAAATCCACCAAGGATGTGGAGCTAGGTAGTAGGCTCATTTCTGCTAAGGAGGCTTTGAGGAAGCTACAAAATTTTAGAATTCAAGGGCTCAAAATCAGATCCAAACTCAATTGGTTGGAGAATGGGGACAAGGGGTCAAATTTTTTCTTTAGGTACTTGAGGGAGAAGAACTTTAGGGAAAATATTGAGTAGATCCAAGTTGATGGAAGGACTTGTACTAATCAACATGACATCATGGCTCAATTTTATAGCATTTACAAAAACCTCTTTACTTATGAAGGCCTAGGAGAAAGAGGTTCTAATGCAAGGAAGTTGATAAGAGGCATTGTGCCAAAAAAGTGAGAAAAGAAGGAGGCCTTAGAACTGGGTAAAGATAAATCAGAGGAAATAAATAAAGCAATTGGTTCATTACAGAATGATAAATCTCCAGGTGTTGATGGGTTACGTACAGATTTCTATAAGGTATTCAAGGACTAGATTGTTGATGACCTCTTTGATGTGATAATGAGGGTTAGGTAAAAGGTTCTTTTGGGAAAAACATCAATAAAGGCATCATAAAACTATTGCCTAAAGGAGATAAGTCTCTTATAAAGAATTGGAGACCAATAACTTTGTTAAATGTCTCTTATAAAATTCTTGCAAAGTTGTTGGCTAAAAGGCTAGTGAATATCTTGCCAAAGTTTATAAACAACACTCAAACAATATTTATCAAAGGAAGATATATCCTTGAGAACTTAATCACCAGTTGGGAGGCCATGGAATGGGTAGAAGAAACAAAGCAAGAGATAGTAATGATATTGCTTGACTTCAAAAAAGAATATGATAGGGTGGAATGGGGCTTCATTAGCCTAATACCTAAGGCCTTTGGGTTCCCAAAAGTGGTCTGTAAGATGGTATCCACCCTTTTTAGGGATGCAGTGGTTCAAGTTGACATCAATGGGGCTCTCACAAAGGAGTTTTCCTTGGAAAGGTCCATTAGGAAGGGTTGTCCCTTGGCTCTCACCCTGTTTGTGATTGTTGTAGATGCCTTGCACTTCATTCTTAGAACTGATAGGGACACTCCTAGAATAAAGGAAATATCTCTCCCAAATTAGGAAGCCCTCCTTAATATTCAATTCACAGATGATACAACATTGTGTCCAATCTTGAAGGAAGATAATATTACCAACTTAATGGAAAAGATTGACACCTTTTGTGCCTCTTTTGGTGCTAAGATCTCTATGGATAAATCAATTATGCTCAGATGGAATGAGGAACCTCAAGACTGGCTAGTGAAATATGGCATGCAATGTGGGGGGGTCCTCAAAAGCAAGTCAGGTACCTTGGTATTCCTTTTGCTATCAGTCCTAGCCTAAGGGAGATGTGGCTATGGATCCATGGTAAAATAGACAAGAAAATTAATAAGTGGAATAAGTAGTATCTCTTGTTGGCTGGGAGAACACAAATTTATCAAAAAATTATCAGTTCTTATTGTCTATACTTTTTCCTCAGTATGGTTATTCTCCAGCTACCAAGTAGAGGAAATTCAAAAAAAGACTAGAAGCTTCTTGTTGTCGGATGGGAAAGGGAAGAGAAAGAAGCAAACATTTAAGTGGGAGTGGTGCTTCCTAAGAAAGGCTGAAGGTGGGTTGGGGTTGAAAGATCTAAAACTTCAAGGAATAGCATTGGCTTCAAAATGGATTTATAAAGCCCTAAATGGTGATGAACCATGGAAAGTCTTGGTAAGGAACAATATTGAAAGGGGTGTGCTAAGGAATGCAAAGTCTTGGAAAGGGTTACAATTTTGTGGCCTCATTTGCTGTAAGCATCCAATTAGACCCGAGGGGTCTGTTATCTTCAAAAGTATTTGGAAGGCTTGGGACAGTAGAAATGGGCACATTCAAAACTCTCAGGCTTTCTCAGATAGTACTATCTTTGGCCACAGGTCCATATGGTGGAACCTCTATCACAATGGGAAACCACTAACCCTTAAACAAGGTTGCTCATCCAAGGCCTAGGAAAACAAGGGTATTAAGTACCTTGCTAATATCATGGATGAAAAGGGACTAAAAGAGTGGCAACAGATTAGCAATGAATTTTTTCTGCCAATGAGTAACTGAAGAACCTATGCCTCTCTTAAAGAAGCCAGTAAATATGTCCCCATGAATACCAATCATGTGGTGGAATAAGAGAAATTCAAAGAGTTTAGATGGAATGATGGCTCCAAACTCTCCAAGCTTTGTGCAAAGAAGGTATACAATACACTTACTAGCTGGCTAGATATGTGCAATCACTTAAATTAGATCTGGAATACCAATCTAGGTAGAAATGAGTGGGAAAAAATTCTCAAATTCACTTGGTCATGTGCATTGGAGCCAAAGAAAGCCTATTTCTAATGGCTCCTAACATTACAAAGACTATCGATTAAGTGCAGATCGGATGGCATTGAAATCTGCAACATATGTAGAGTGCCTAAAACACATAACCATATCTTCTTCGATTGTATGTTTACAAGGAAAGTATGGAATCTTGTTTGTTATAATCATCTCATCTAAGAAAAAAACAATAATTTAATGCTTGACAGAATTATTTTGTTTTTTTCTAAAAATTTTGGCAAATATTTATTATTGTTTTGGCTTCTTGTTTCAACTAAAATTTTATGGTACATTTGGAAAAAGAGAAACGAAGAAAAATTTAGTGGGGTCAAGCATGCATTTACTGAGTCTTGTAAAAGACTCACCCTCTCCGGTATTGCTTTGCAAGCCGATCGTATGATTAAAGTATCCAAGGAAAAGTTTTTGAATTTGGTCGAAGATGGCACAATTTTGGTCAAGAGGCATGAGGTTAATCTAGGACAAGGATGGTAGTTCATTTCAAAGATCTTTCTCAGGGCCCTCGATATCTTCCAAAAGGAATTCAATGAGAAGATTGGCAAGAGTGCATAGGAAGAAGAGGCTCCTCCTCTACGTTGCATTGAAGGTTTCTCCAGGAAGGAATTAGCAATAGTTGGGCCTCTCCTAAGGTTGAAAGGTACAGGCAACAAGGAAGATGGACAATAGTATAGTCTTCTTCGCTCACAAAACATTCAAATCTCTTCACTTGGGGCAATTTTGTGTGGACAGAGTCACTCAACTCTGAATATCCATGGACTCTACAAGTGTGGCTCAAAAGGAGGGTGTTCAGGATAAGCATCGCTTTCGCACTATACATATGGCTGTAGATCGTAGGTTCTGCTACTGGAAGATTTGATGCACTCCCAGTCACCATGTCAACAAAGGTCTCCAAGTTCAAATTTTTGAATATTTTGCAAAAGGGCACACCTCAAATCAATCTATAGGATGATTGGTTTGGACATACTTGGTAGCCAAGTTCAGAGATTTTTAGCAAAGCTTTGGAACTTTTTCAAATGGAATTCAATGATAAAATGGTAGAGATGCACAGAAAGAAGACCCTCCACCACTACTCAGGGTTGAAGACCTTACTTAGGAGGATTGAGAGGCTACTGATGCACTCTTAAGTTGAAGGTTTCTAGCCCAGATTGAAGGTGCAACTCACTCAAGTGGCAGTTTTGACAATTTTTGACTTTTGGTTTGCAATGTTGTATATATTTAGCTACTAAAATATTGATGTTTTTGATGCAATCCAACGGCCTTCCTTTATATTCATTGTATATTTGTATATTAATGTAAATTTGTTGGGGAAATACAAAATTTTGAGAGTGGATGGCTTTGCAAAAGGATATAGATGCCGGATCTACTTTTTTTGTAATGTTTTGAGTGCAATAGTACTACACTAAGTCAATCTGTATATTGCTGCTTCAACTATTCTTAATACAAAAAAATATAATTATAATTATTAATATTAAATTTTAGTATTAATAATAATAAAAATGAAATCATTATAAAATTGATTACAATATAAAAAATAAGTATTTTAGAGTGAATAAGATATCAAATCAATTTAAAACTATTTTTAAATATGTTTTTAATCTACTTTAAATTTTCTTGAAAAAACGTCTACATACAATGAATGTAGTTATGCTAGTTGCCAGCCATTTGAATGTCAAATTCATACTAGAGAGATTTTCCTTACATTTAATTTATCTTTTTGATGGATGCCATTGTAATATGCCTCTCGACGTAATTACTTTAAGCATTTTCTTAGAACATAGGCATGCCCATGTAATATTAAAAAAATCTTGTGATTAAGAGAAGATGAACCTATAGTTTTGATAGTCAATGGTATTTGTCAAATCATTTATTTTATAGAGAAATAAAGGGTTGAGTTGAATGTTGTCAAAAACTCAACACCATTTGATTGCATAATGGATTTTTATTGTATGTGCAACATGAGATACTTGATGTTTGGAAATAAATGAATAAGGTCAACCTCAAAATATTCGTCATCGGTCCTTTCTTCATTTATGCCTATCACAAGTTTAATTATGTGATTGATATTATTTGTTTTCTATAGCTTAGTGAGTTTCTTTTTGGTTTTATTCATACAGCCAAATTTATTTTTTTTCTTTTCATCTTAAACACCACATTAAAGTGTTAAAGTTGCTTTAAGTTGTGTCTCCTAGCTCGTGAATGATGACATATACATCTTGTGAACAAATGAGGCATTTTAAAGTGCTTACATTTGAATTAGTTCTATAATCTAAGAAAGATATGGAGATAAATTAATATTATTAGATGTCTTCCCAATGAAATTTTCAAAAAAAACTTAACATAAATAAATTTAATTGTTTTCTCTTAGACCCTATTTGTTATCACTTGCTACAAAAAATATCCTTTACTATATTATTTCTAAAGTGGTCAATTCTTTTTTCGATTTCACATGGTGACATGCCTTAGGAATGGAAATGAAAATAAAATAAAATAATTTATTATAGATAATGCATTGGCATTAAATTGAAGATAATATTTGTAAGATTTTATTGAAGATAAGAATTTTGAGATTACTAGGATGAGTAGGAAGGGTATGCATGTTTATTTCATGAACGTATGCTTTGATTCTACATCTATATTACCTAATTTTGGTGTATGAAATATTCATAAGTTTATCATGTAGTGGTAGGGAAAGTCTCCTACATATCACAGAGAGTCAGTTGAGATTTATTTTACAAGGTGTGATGATGGATGTGTCATGAACTAGAGTGCATCTTCAAATGTGTTTTTACATTTATTATATTCCATGTCATCCATAATCTATATTTGATATATCAATAGTTCCCATTGAATTTTAATTCAATAAACTTCTCCTACTTCTCTTCTTAGCATTATCACTAAATTTATAAAGTTGTCAATACCATTGAATAAAATTTTCATTACATCTCCTTTCCTTGTGAAACATTCATTATGTGTTTCATCAACCACATTGTACCATTTATTTTGGATAGGAAATCAAGAGACATAAGAGAATATTTTAGTCTTTCAAGGATAATTTTTATTCTTCTCTTCCTTGTGAGATACTATCAAATATATCAAATAATGTGTGGTGCAATAATTTTTTACATTCCCAACATATTTGGTTAGGATATACCATGCAATCCCACTACTATTTGTAACTTATACTTTGTGAAGTATATAATGCAATGATTTCTTCAAGTCATTGACAGTCTTGAATTTTAAATATCTTCCTTATCAACATATCTAAAATACTTTCCCATTCTCAAATACATAAGTTCAAAATCCCCAAACATCGAGAATTTTAGTTAATTTTAAGGTTTTATCAGATAATGAGAGGGATTTAGAATGGTCGGGTGTTGGTTTCCTTAGTTCTTGAGAAAAGTCCCATAACCTTCAACTCAATTTAAAAGTCATTAGTCCTTTCTAATTTATCACCTATTTTTTAAATTAGAGAAATGTTATTGTCTTAAAGGTCATAGAAATAAGTCTTCAAAAGTATAAGGCAATGTATTTTAATATTTCAAAGTTTCAAAGTGTAGATGAAATTTTAGAATTTATGAAAATTTATTTCTAGCCTCTAATTCCTTATAAAGTATATTTTAGTCTCATTTCTTAATTATTGCAAATCTTACTAATATTTTGATAAAAAAAATGCTAACTACTTCCCAACTCCTTATTCTTGTTATTTTATCCAAGCAATTTTTTTGAGATAAAACTATAAGAGTGTGACCTTGTCCAAAATTATGACACTTTTGCATCTTTGGTTCCTACAAAAGTATATTTTTATAACTCTAATACGTTTAAGAAAAAATACAAAATTGTATGTAATCTTTGAGCCTTTGATGAGAAAATAGTAAATGCATTATTCTCACATGCATGCAATTCCTAATTACTCATTCATTACACCATTTTGAGAGTTTTAATTTCTTATTCATAAGTTATCCTCTCCTATGAAATTAGCTTCTATAGCTTCCTTGCACACTCAAATACATTCATCTATTATGTTCTTGAGAACCCATTTAGTAGCCAATGTTCAATAGGCTTCAAATTTTGTGTTCAAGAGTGAATTTAGGGATTCTATTAACCTTGATTGATTGCAATAAAATTTCCATTCTCAAGCTTCAAATTTGGTCTTCATGACCTCAACCTTAAATTCCAAGAAATCCAAATATACAAATTACTATTATAAGGGTTACTTTTTTTCCTCAAAAATCTCTCTATAATTGTCATATTTGATGATATTAATCTTGGACATGTTGATGTGGGAAAGTGAAAGAAGTTGGGTCTACATTTAGGGGAAGTTTCGACCAAAAAAAACCTAATAGGAACAAGACCAATTTAGAAAAAAAGGGTACTAATTTAGGATTATGATCTTAAACCTAAATTTATAAATAGGTACCCATTTCCAATTACAACATATTCCCACTCATTTTTTAAAACAGGTATGTGTTTTAGAGTAGGTACACATCTCATATAATTTAAAATATGAAACCCATGGGTTTTCTTGTGGTTTAGGCATTGAAACCTACCCCTTAGCCTTGGACCTGCAAGTACAATAACATCAAAACAACAAGAGAAAAACTAACATTAGAAATATGGCTAGCATTTGTTTTATTTCAAAAAAAATTAACAAAATTAAAACCCAATATAGATGATGATGTCTAGTTTTCAAATATGTCATTTTTTTATAATTATAATTTTTTCTATTTATTCATTAATTTCTAAGGAAACTAGTCCATAAACATGAAATTTTAGGTATTAGTATTTTTTTATTAACTATTAATTTTTTAAGTTATTTTTAGAAAAATACATGTTGCCAATCTAGGAATCATTCTACACAATAAAAAATACCAATTTATGGTTAGTTTAGCTCAAATTATATTGGACATACATGATGGGTTTTCAAAATCAACAATTAGGGCTAGTGAAAATTAATTAAAAGAAGATTTGCAAAAAATTATAAAAAATATATTTATCAATCTTTAGTATAATACACATCTTTCCCTAAAGTGAATTAGAAAAATACTTTTATTTAGGTCAAATTATGTTGCTTGTACATGTGCATGTTATGGTCCTAAAATGTTGACTTTAAAAATGTGGTTTCAAAAAGTTCATGCAATTTCGAAATGAAAATATTATCTAAATGAATAAAATCACACTATAATCCAAGCTATGATGCAATATGAGTGCAATATTTTTGGATTTTTATGATTTTTATGATGCAAATATGAAACTCTAATGAGAAATAAAAAACACTATGATGCAAGACCTAGATCTAGGGCTTGAATGACTACCAAATCAAAAAAATTATGATGTAAGAATGTCAAGTTCACCAAAATAAAACATAAAAATTGGATGCACCCTAAATTGCATGCATCAAATGGTACGGGGTTATATGTTTCATTAGGATGCAAATCAACAAGGTGAAATGATTGACTATCAACCTCAATTGTGAGCCAATCAGACCTGGATCTGCATCCTTTAGGGGGATAAGAAAGATTTGGAAATTATTGTGATTGATTAGTACCCTAATTAAACTAAATGACCTAATGCAATAAATATAATTATCTGACAACTAACAAATAGAAACAGTCAAGTTTGAACAAATTTAGAAGGTGTAGACTAATGTGTGCCTACCTAAAAAAAAGGGTTCTACTAGGCCTACAAGGATAGGGTCGCCATATGGCTAATGAAACCTTGTAATGCTTTTCTTCTCAACTTTCAAGCTCCTCTGATGCTAGATCTAGGCTTCTATTTTATGCCTATCCCATAGTTATAATTTCATAAATAAATCTTGTAGGTGATTTTTTGTGTCTTGATAAGAATGGTGACAACAAATGCAACAATGCAAAATGGATCTTCAAGCTCTCTTCAATCCACTTCAAACCTACAATCTGCACATTCACAAAGGAGGGAAATGTTGTTCCATATAGGGGTTTTTCTCAGCCAAACCATATGAATGGTGTTCCCACTTTTACTATATAAAATTGTCAATGATAAAACCTTAATGGAAAGGAAGTAAATGATGAATGAACAAATGTTATAACTCACCACCCTCCAATGGCTTCCTTGAAGTACTTAAGACATACACATCTCTTCAAGGGTATTGGATCTTTCTTTCTTGATTTACTTGAATTCTTGGAGGCCTACAATAATGCTAGCCTTCACATTATGTGAACATGAACACACATAAACATTGACATGATGTTGGATCTTGAATTTTTGTAATAATACTCTGATATGTTGCTCTTGACTTCTCTTGACAATAGTATTTGCTCAATTGTGTGCCTTGATGGTAGATTATGCTGCTTAGATTTCAAATGATAAAATGACTAGGTATTTATAAGTGTTTATCTAATTTCTTGAAAATTAGATTTCAAAACTTGACACTTTATATTTGAATTTTGGACATTAAAATACCACCAATAACATATTTGAATTTGGGTCCTGGCTAAGGAGGGGGACTCATTCATCCTTGGGTGAATGGGTCATGGCTCAATTTTCTAGGACACACTTGATCCAAGGTGTTTTAATTATTGAATGCATTTGTTTAATATTGGTTCCTCTTCAAAAAATTGTGAAAAATTAGGCTTTGGAATTCATAATTTGGAAAATTAGAAGCTTAATTAAGTCCAATAAATTAGGTGGCAAAAATAATAATGTAGAAGTGTAAACACATACAGTTTTTTATAGTACAAGAAGTTCCAAAAATACATATATCTGGACTATACTTCCCCACCCTTCTTTTAAACAAAAAAAATCTACACATGGACGAAATCCTTAGATCATGATTTGGTACTTAGGTGTACGGGGAAATAGTTTTTAGCACATACAAGTCAATAGATTCAGTTTATAAGCCCACAATAGTATTTAACATCTCTATACTTTATGAAAATACCACCTTGAGCATGTCCTACTCCTTAGCAAAAAATACAACCACTTAAGAAAGACCATGTGTATAGGTTAAAATCATTTTTTGTCAATTTTTTTGTGGCTCTAAGAGTATGAACAATTTACACATGCCAGGCTGTTAGGTCACTAGAAAATAAGACCATATTTCCAAGGACTCAAGAGAATATTATTTTTAGCTATTAAACCCCTATTGAAACATGCAAAATCCAACCACTTCCACCAAGGCACTTTTGGAGTAGATATGACCATTGAATACCAAGACAACATTTCTAAAATTATAATAACCCATGTGTACCATATTTTAAGAAACCATCCTTTATTGTAGGGAGAAAAATTTATAAATTGGTGTTCATGACCCTTTGAAATACTCATAAGTATGGGAATTAATGTGTTTGATGTTTGAATAAAGATCAACTAGACATGTACATGATTTTGATATTAGGTAGCCAACACAAGGCGAACACATAGAATTTAAAAAATATGTATACCAAACATAATTGGATACTAGAGTAGTTTGATGCACTAGCAATAAGAGGTTGCCATGGATCTGTGTCTTACTAGAGTAGAAGACTAGCTAAAAATTCTTGTCTTCACACACATAGATATCAGGCTCTCCATCTAGCATGCAAGTACTACAACATACCTCAACATACCACATGTTAATTAACTACTAATGTAAAGGTGCATGCCACCTTAATAAAATTACTAGCCCTCATCACCAAAGGTGTCATGTAGAGAAATCATTTTTCAACAAGTTTATATAAACCATTGTTTAAATTTGATGTAGTAATGGACAAAAGAAGGGGAACCATGATTTGATGCCACAATGTGGATACATGACATGGTAAGAGTGTTCCACATTTATCTCTAGTTGAAAGAAAAATGAGGATCACTAGTGATGTCAACATAGTGACATGTCACACCACATAAGTGGTCCATGTCCAAGGTATGTGCAGGATCATTATAGAAAAAACAAGCCCTTAAGTGGCAAAAAAATTTAAAAAATCAAAGTTAGGCAACTTGACGTAAAAATTTGAATAAGTTATCTATATTATTTCAAAAATATGTAAGAATAGGATTTGTAGAAAATTGAATGTAGTTTTTAAACTACTGGGTTTATTTAAAAAAATATATATGTTTGGTGAAATTTTGAAATTTCAATGCAGTAGTACTTAAATTTCAGGGCAAAAATAAGTAGGTGTTTGTTTCACCACCCTAACCAAAATAAAATGATAATATTTTTTTATAATATTTTAGATATAAGTAGAAGACTCCTGTCCCAATGTGATGCATATTTTTTTGTAACTTTTTCCAAGTAAATAATTACTTATGAATTTTTTATTACTACTTTTAAAAAATATAAAAACTCGTATGTCTGACCACCTTAACTTGGTCAAAAATTCATGAAATACATTTTTTTTAATCTTATATTATGCAAAGCATAGAATGTGATGCATGTTTCAGATTCAAAAAATATGATACTGTCTGAAAGGTATAAATTTTTTTCAATCAATCCATCAATCAGGATTTTAGTTGTAATTCAAATAGAAAATGAATAATAATTATTTATTAAATTCAAAGTAAAACATAATTAATAGTGGTGGAAAGTTGAGAATCCCCTTTAAAAACTCTTTTTCGTTCCATAAATTTTGGGAAAAAAAAAGTTGTCAGCCACATACCCATCATATCGCCACTTTTTGGCCCATCATGATCATGCACTTACCCTCCAATGTTATGTATACTTGAGCTATTAATCACATACACCATGGCCTAATTACAATATGTCACACACACAAGATATGCCACATGAAAATGGGTTGCATGATAAAATTAAATTATCAAGTAGCTTCAAGATATCCAATGATAGTGTTGAGAGGGGAGATGATTATATGGATAGTGTACAATGAGCAAAGAAACCTACGCATTCAAATGGATAAGTCATTGGGATAGAGTTCATGCACTATACCAATGACATGTGAACACATCACTAAGAGGGAATGAGACATGATATTTAATTGGAAATAAGGATTGAAATTATAATTATCTAGGTAGAGTTTCAAAGGTTGAGCATAACTAGTAGTGCTTGCAAGGAAGAAAGGGAAGTTTAACTATATAGGGATGGGTAGAGAAACATGATTAGAAAGCAACATTGCAAGAAATGAATGAACCTTAGAAATGAACTATGAGAATCAAAGGTTTGCATACACATGATACTAATTATATGATTGCATAAAATTCCTATGACTCTATAGTACAAACTAGGTGTAGGGTGGATTTCCATAAACAATATGGTAGAATAGTAAAATTGCTTCAATACTCTAAATCCCCACAATGAATTGAGAGACAAATCCAAGTCTTAGAAACATAATTTGAAGAACTTAGGCATAGGGAAAACATGGTCATGGATTAATTCTCAAAGCATGACTTTACCTTAATGGGATCCATTGAAGGAGATCTTTAGATGGGTAATTTAAGATGAACCAAATAAAGAATACAAGTTAACAATGAGATACAAAATACAAATTTAGGGGCATGCCAAATTTCTAACCAACAAGTTTAACATCACACAAAATTATGATATTTGTTACTTTCTATATCTATGAAGACATTTCCTAATAATAAACACAAAATTTAATATGCAAGTTTCACCATTAGAATAATATACTTTTTATTACTAAATATAATATATATATTCTATATTTTTTAATATCTTATTTTAAAATTGTTTAATAAAAATTACAGTTATTCGTTACATATACATATACACTAGTGTAAAAATTATAAATATTTAGATTGAAAACCGAAAACGATTGCAAAAATATAATGCCATAACTTATGAGAGCAGTGATAGCTTCTTCGAAGTGTCAATAAAGGGCAGATATCTCTTGGCATACAAGTGCTATTAAGCTGTGGCACGAATTGGATATCCTCCGCCAATATTAGAAGATAAGCTTCTACCACTTATTCGCCTACAAGTGCCAATAAGCGATATAAAGCCTCAATGACGCTATTCGCTTCGCCCCTCACAACCAATCCATTCTCAATTTCATCATTCTCACTGGAGCACCCCGACAACGCTCGGGACATCAACTCGAACATATCTATTTCACTTAAGAAATTTGCTATGAACAAATTCCGTGCAGTGAGACATCTAGAATTTTGAGTGAAGACCCCCATCCATATCCATTTACCCTTACTCACCTCCGTTGGAAATCTTGTACTGGAAAAGGGTGCAATCGAAAAACTCTCACAGTAATCCCCGAAAAGAGTTTACAATGGCATACGCAAAGAGACAGAATTTATAAGTAAACATAGCATCATGGCATTGGCATTGGAGGGATACTTCTGCGACAATCTTACGAGTGGAGTACCGGTAAGCACGTGGCAGATTTTCTTGTTAGCAAAGGAGTGGACGTAAGAGGGATTTGGGAAGGTTGAAGAATTCAAAAGTGATCCCGTGCCAGCTACTGCCTTTGTACATATTATTATTTCTTCTGGCCATCTCTGCCCAAACAGGAAATCAAAGATTTGTTATAAGATAAAATAAAATAAAATTTGTACTTCTGGAAACAGTTATTACCTGAATCGTTTGAATAGAAGGCTCAACAGCTAATCTCTTCTTTGCTGTGAGTTCGAGGCTGCTCAATCTTTGCAGGAGCTCCAAACTTTCCATACGGAGCAGCTCCCAAGATGTACAATTTAGCTTGCACAAAGATGTGCAGTATTGTAACCCTTGTATCCTATCAACTTTGTTGCCACCTATCAGTTCAAATCCTTCCAGAGAAGATAATTTATGGAAACTTGGAAGCGCGTTTAACTGTGGACAATTTTCTAACACCAGCCGTCGAAGGTTTACTAGGCCACCAATACCACTTATGGTTGTTAGCGATGTACACCTCTCCACATATAGATGCTCCAGTGTTGTTGGTAAGTCGTCGACCTCTGTTAAATAATAATTACAGTAAAGTGAGAGAAATTCAAGCCCGGGACAGCAGTCTTGAGAAATTGAAATCTCTGACACCCCTGTGTACCCGACATGTAATTGCTTGAGGTTGCACAACGATGAAGTAGATGGGCCACTTCCCAAATCCAACTCGTTGATCGGGCAAGCGAGTATCTTTAGGATTTTAAGATTGAACAGTTGCTTCAATGATTTTGGTAAAGATTCCACTTCTAAATTCACGAAACACAATTGCTCTAAAAGAGTGAGGCTCCCCAGAGAGTCAGGTAAAGACCGAATCTCAAAATTCCTTTTGTCTGGCCATAACTCCAACACATTCAATTTGTTGAGTTGACCGATGTTAATTGGGAGCTTATATATCGAGGTACCATTTAAATAGAGCTCACTCAAGGAAGCTTGATTTGTGATGTGACGAGGCAACTGTCATAATTGCTCCAAACAATTAAGATTCAAATACTCCAGCTTTGTCATGTTTTTCAGGATGTCTGACTTCAAGCTGAGCATGTTACAACCCATTAAATTGAGATATTGCAGATGCCTCAGCTGCTTAAAAGAATCGGGCAACGTTTTCAATTGAAAGGACCAACTCAAATCTAAATGGCGCAGGTTTGTCAAATCACCAAAACAGCTAGGCAGTGATGATAGCATTTCACAGCATCTTATCTCTAGGTGCTCCAGTGATTGAAGATAACAAATTTGATTTGGCAGACTCTCCATTTTGCAAAAAGACAGGGAAATCTCTTTCAAATTCTTGAGATTTCCTATGGACTCTGGAATTATCGCCAAATTAGGACAAACCGCAATCATCAACACTCTTAACTGCAACGGAGCCTGCAGCGAACTTTTTATTTAGTTATAGAGGAAGATATAAAGCATTTATATTTAATTAGAATTAAATATTTCAAGGAGCTGTAGAGAGCGGATACTTACTTCCGCTCCATCCTTCCACAAGCCTACCATGTTCTGGCAGCTATAAACTTCTAAAACTCTTAAATTTTTCAATGGTAGCCACGGTGGAAGAAATCTATGAACAAGTCCACTACAGCTAAGCCAAGCCAGGTCTCTTGATAATTCGACAATATGCAAATTCTTCACATAGTTATTTCCTTACACACAAACTTTTAGCCCACGAAGCCCTGAAGGAAATTTTGGAGTCACGCCACTCGTTGCTCCATTCAGAACCATTCCTCTAACCTGGATAGAGAGTAGCAAAAGCAACACACTTAAAATGAAAGGAGATAAGCATAAAATGGATAAAGAGACAAACAAAATGATTTTCAAGGGCATGATTTGTGATGGCACTAAAAAAATATAAACCAGACCTCTCTTTGTTTCTGAATGCCCGTAAGCTGATCTGGAGACCATACACGGCAGGGCAGCTGAGTTTTTGCAATTTCCCTTGCTAAATCCCTTTGTTGGTCATGCATTCGTATGCCATTGTTGTCGTCGAAGTCAACTAGACATTTATTTACCAGCCTTTCCAGGCCGTACACACCACTCCACCCTGATCCGTCCCATACTGCAATGGCAATTGTCTTGTCTTCGCCAATAAAGAAACAAGCTACATCTAAAAACATATGCTTCTCTTCTTCATCTAAAGCATCATAGCTCACTCTCAACCTACTTTTAATATCAGTGGGCAATATTCTAGAAATCTTTTTGAATACATCATCCCATAAATCCTTGCTAGAGCAACCATAAAGCTGACTTCTAAGTACCTTTAAGGACAAAGGTAATCCACTGCAAACATTTACAAAAATTTCAACATTTCCTCAAATCCCAGCGGTGGAAAGGATTGTAAAAATGCATGCCAACAAAAAAGTTGCTTAGCATGGAATGGATTCATTGTTTTCATTTTATAAATGGAAGAGATGCCCCAACATTTAAGCACTTCCCTTTCTTGTGTTGTAACAATGATCAAACTCCCCCGTCCAAAAATATCCTTTGCAGGTAGTAAAGCATCTAATTGATCCACATGATTTACATCATCCAAAATGATGAGTACACGAACATTTCTCAGATAGTTAGTGAGAATCCTTTTACCTTGATCTATACTGTCAATTTTTGTATCTTTAAAACCAAGGTCTTCAAGGAGTTTCATCTGTTTCTTATACAACTTTCTTTTAGTTACAGCATCTCTGATATCAAAAAGAAAACTAGATTTTATTACAGATAAACATTTCTGATTATTTATCTCTTGCGCAAGAGTAGTTTTCCCAGACCCACTTATTACAGATGAACATTTCTGGTCATATAACTCTTTTGCAAGAGTAGTCTTGTCAGATCCACTTATTACAGATGAACATTTTTTATTATATAAGCCTTTTGCAAGAGTAGTTTTCCCAGATCCACTTATTACAGATGAACATTTCCGATTATATAACTCTTTTGCAAGAGTAGTTTTCCCAGATCCACTCATTCACCAGATTCCCACGATTTGGACATTAGAATGAGCTTTCTCAGATTCACTGAGAATCAGTTCAAAATCTGCTACTACTTCTTCAAGACCCACAGCATGTTTTGCTACCTCTAGTGGTACTATTTTGATGACTTTAGATGCACGATTCACAATATTCTTCAACATCATTTCTTCCTCACTGGACATATTAGAAGCAAGATTTTTTAAACATAGGAGAAGTCTTCCTAATCAATGATGACTAGTTTACGTTATATAGAAAATAGAAATATTGCATGAAAGGAAAGGTACGATAAAAGCTATACAGAAGATAGATTATGCATTGCTTACTCTTTGTTCTTGATGATTTCGCCCTTATAGAATGAGGCATTGTAGAGTGCCGTCTTCCACTCCTGGAGCTTTTCTGAACTGTATCTATGCTTTTTTGCATGCTCCAAGAAAGCATTCACATACATTCCTTTTCCTTGAGCCACCCATCGTAGATCGGTAGGTTCAACATGGTAAAAAACAGGAATAATAGGTGTTCCAGATTTGAGCATAAAAGATAACTCAGCAAGACACCATGACGATTGTGCATAGCCGGGAGAGAAAATTGCTACTGAAGGGAAGCACGACGCATTGCTTCTTCCAGTGCTGCGGGCAAGAAGTCTCCCAACTGAAGCTCCTCGGAATCAAGGAAAACCTTGAGACCCATAGCATGGAGGGCGTTGTAGATAGCTCTGGCCACCGTATCTTTGACATCTGGTCCACGATGATTAATAAATATATCCCATGGCAGCTCTTCTAAAGGTGCTGAGAATGTAGAGGAAGTAGATGCAGATGGTGGAGCAATTTCTTCAAAAGCATTTGAAACCTCTATCTGTGACTGACTATCATTGGTAGAAGTAGATGCCATGGAATCCAATTGAACTGAACGCGGAAAGAAAACATATGAAATGGTAAGGGAGAAGGACTAATATACAGATAAAAGTGAGGGGTATGCTCTGTAGCGCGCCGAAGAAAGGCAGAAGTGACCCACTTTCTGGTTTATTCGTGAGAAAAGCAGAAACGCAGAATAATGTGAGTGGATATGGTCTGTGCGTAGAAGAAACGCAGGCCCATTTTGTACAAAAAGATGAATGGCTTGAGGTGTTTTACATAGGCACAGTCACAATCGTGTTGTACAACATGCAAATGACAATAATTAAAGTCGCGTGGGAGTCCACTTGATAAGATGTTCACTTTACCGTAGGCGTCTTTTGAAAAAGCACATCTCATAATCTACGAATAGATCATAAAGATGCCGCAATAAAGCAGTTTTAAGCTGTATGAAATTGATAAAACGAAAAAAAAATGCATATATTCATTTTCCTTGACCCACCCACGGTAGGTTGAACATGGTAGAAAACATTATTATAGTAGTGTTACTCTTGGATTATTCATAATATTATTTAAAAATACATTATTATAGTAGTGTTACTCTGGGATTATTCATAATATTATTTAAAAATAAATATTTTTGAAAAGGTAAATTTTACATTTTATGTCATTAGTGTTTGTGGTACAAAATTTATAGCAATTGAAGAATTCAAACTTAAAATCAAATAGTGAATGAGATGATTTTTTTATTTTTTTTTGTCTAAAGTTAAAATATTACTTTTTAATATTAATATTTTGATAAATAGCAATATGTATTTTTCTTTTATTTTAGTGAGTTATATTTAATCAAAAGATAATTTTATTTCAGATTTTGGTTCTTTTTTGTCTTTAATTTTCATTTATTACTTTAAAGAATTAGCAAAAAATTATTTTCTTTTTGTGACAATTAAAATTACAAACACACAATAGATTGTAATGTTGAAATTTTTTCTTTCTATATATATATATATATATATATATATATATATATATATATATATATATATATATATATATATATATATATATATTCATTGTTCATAATTATTTTAAGCATGTCCTTATAACATAGGCATGCTTATGTATATATGGAAATAAATAGAGAGTTTTGGAGAAGATTGAACCTAAAGATTTGAGGTTAAATTATATTTGCAATTTTAAATAATTATTTATTTGATTGAAAAAGAAAGGGATGAGTTGAATATTGACAAAAGCTTCACACCATTTGATTGCATAATGGATTTTAATCTCATGTACACCATTTTGATCACTTTCTTTTCATATGCATAGCTTATCTTCTTTTTAAATAACTACTACAACATAGAGCTTCCTAACACACTCCAATGCATTCATCTACTATGTTCTTGTAAACTCATTGAACAACAAAGGTTTGAGAGGGTTCAAAGTTCCTATCTGAGGGTGACCAAGGTTTCCAATAAACTTCATTAATTGCAACCACAATTTCCATCTTCGATCTTTTAATCTAGTCTTCAAGAATTCACCATTAAAGGCCAAACAATATAAAGAGATGAAGTTTCAGTATAAAGGCTACTCCCTTGCCTCAAAAATCACTCCCACACCCCCAAATATTGGTGACAATAATATTAGATATGTAGATGTTTATAATTTCATTCAAAGAGTAAACAAGGAGATAGAACATGTTGGGAAACTTGTACAACTCATAGTGTTATTGTAAAAGTTTTTTCCTTCCTAGTTGATACTTTTAACCCCCAATAATTTCCTTACTATTAATAATCAATATAAAATCAACATAGAGAATAATATCATTAAATTAGTGACCTATTTCTTCATAATAACACATTGATATAATCTATCTCTAATTATCCTAGCTTCAAAACATATGAATCAAACTTTTGATACCATTTCTTAAGGGATAGGTTCAAACCATAAAAGGGACTCTTCAACCTATAAACCATTTTTTCCTTAACATTTATCATGAAGTGACCTATTGGTTTCATGTAAATTTCCTCCTTCACACCCCCATGTAAGAATGTTGACTTAATATCAATTTTTTCAACATTAAGGTCAAACATAGTAGCAATAGATAAAATACATGTAATGGATGCAACCTTTGCATTAAAATATAAAATATCATTGAAATAAATTCCCTTTACCTAGGAATAGCCATTAGCCATGCTTAAATTTCATTTTAATTCTCAATCTCACCCTTATAATTGTATTTTTTTTCTTGAAAACCAACTTGTAACTAGCATGTTTCCTATTCTTAGTAAATTGAACCAATCTTCATTTTTTTCTTCTCATGAGCAACCATCTCATCTTTCATGGCCTTCTTCCATATTTCTGTGCATTAAAAATATTGAACCACTTAACTCCATCACTACAACTAATAAATTTATAGTTCTCCACTTTGAAATTCCACTTTGAATCTCTTTTTCTTAAGAATATGTGCATGCCTCACAACTAAACACTATGATATGTTATACAATGAAGGGTTCTTACCCATGCATTTAACCTCCTTACTCCTTAGGATTTTTTTTAGAAGAGATGAAGTAGGAGATCTATTAATCAAATAACAAGTTGTGCTAAAATATTTTTTCTTATAATTTATAATCTTGAAACTAGCTTCATTTATCATAATCATAGCTCTCTCCAACAACATCATTTTTAGCTCTTCAACTACATTTTCTCATGGGATTTATGGATTTATGTCATATACCTATTTTGAATTAAATTTAATAACATTGTTAAAGGTTATTAAGATCTATGAAATACTAAACACATTTCTAGATAACTATTATTGCATCTTCATTTTTAAGATAAAAATGTTAATGCCTAATTATTACATCTTTGTAGTTTTCTCTTTGCTATACATGAGGAACACCATTAATATAAAGCATTATACCTTAATTAATATACCTCATTGATATCTTTATATAAAGAAGTAGAACAATAAAAAAATTAGTGATTATTAAATTCCCTTTATAAGAGGTTATGGTATGGTACCCATTAGTTAGTGAGTCTTGCATGGACCTCCTCATAAGTTGGGTTTTATGTTCTTCTAACAAATTGTTGTTTGAATCAACCTCTTCATTTGATCTAACTTGAACATCAAGTTCAACGTAAAGGGAATATT